>OU015501.1:137993320-138001596 GCA_907164885.2 Dolomedes plantarius
GCTCATTTACTTACCGATAAGTTTTCCCTGCACATTAAAAGAAACTGTAAATCGTTACACGAAAAGGATTCGTTTTAGATGTCGGAAATGAGGCATTACTTTTCAAACGACTCTCCGTAACTCTAATCTTCTTTTTTTTCACTAATAGTTGGAACTTTGTCAAAAACTGAAGACTCTTATTTAAGGTTGACTGCAACTCTGAAACAGGAAAAAAATTATTAGTGAAGAAAATATTCTATAAAACTTTGCGCTGCTAATAGCTTATTATAGTTACGCAAGCGAAAACATAATTATTCGCTAATTACTTACATTCTCTAATTAGGTTAATAACTTTCAATCTGTGGAATATTTTTTTTCGCATATAAAAAACTCTGGTTTTCTGCCAGAGATGTTTACTTCCACACACAGTGGCTTACATTTTTAAAATGAATTCTTGGAGTGTGCTATTCAGAGCAATGCAGCGAAAATTCTATTTTCTAATAACTTTCAATACTCAAATTCCAAAGTGAGAGAGTGTAAGGCTATAGCTTATTATAAGGGCGTTTTTGTTGACTGTATTTATTCGAAGTTGCATTTTTTATGTTTTAAGAAAACTTTTTGAAAGTGAATATGCAATTGAATGGAGTCATCAAACATTAAAGTAATTACAATTATCATCCACTTTAAGTGTATTCAAACTATAAAAAATATTCTATTGCATAATCCAGAAACTTTATTTAGCTCTCTATATTAAAAAAATGTGCCTGTCATATATATTTAAATGTCGTATAATTAACATGAAAGAGGTTGAATTTAATTTTCTTTACTGAAAATACCAAACACATTTTGTAATGCGTATATTTATTTAACTTGTATTTTTTATACAATTCTTTGTACATGACAATACAGTCTGTATCTTATGGAGATATCATCTCTTCTTGAAAAAAATGACTGAATTAAGGAACATTCTTAAAATTTTAAAGACTTAAGACTAAATAAATTCTTGAGATGTATAAATGGTTAATCAGTAAATTATTTTGTTTTTTTCAGAGCTTTGTTTAAGTCATTTACTGGTTAATAGCATTTTGACTTTCACTGGGAGTCAACAGAAAAAAATTTGTTTCTTGAATATACATCGAAAATTTTATGATTTTTTTATTGATAAAGAAAATTATGTATAAGCTCTTAATTTCTAGTTTAATGAACAATCTCACCGGTATAAATATTTATAATTTGCTCATTAAACAAAATATTCACAACAAACTTATAACGATCTATTATGATTATTGAAAATCTAAAACATTTTCATGCGACTTTGTGTGCTATGAAATTTTTGTGCACATTAGGTAATTTGCCTTTTTAATATATCAACACTATATATTACGAATAAGTCGCCCTTTAAAGACATAATTAGATAGAATAAAATGTGATTATCATATCGGAACTTCGACGATTTTATTCTAAATTCTTTTATCTCAGATGGAGAAAAAGTTCTAAGACTGTAAAAGTAATCAAATTTGTATTCAATGGATTCTTAAATATTTGATCCCATTGTAAAATTAGATGAAAAAACTTTAATGGCTCTGATAAAGAATATTTGATACATCAGACATTCAAGTAGACTTTTTTTTTCATTTCTTTCATTAAAATTAGACGAACCTTATAAATCACAGGAGTTATTAGATATGACTTAGTGTGGGTCAATGGGTTCGGAGCTGCATTCTAAAGAGAATATATACACCATGTGATTTAAATCCTTATTCTCACTATCCGGTTATAATTTTTAAATAGGGCGTGGTGGCCCAGTTGGCAAGAGCATCGGGCTAGTGATCTGAAAGTCTCTGGTTTAATGCTCATCGCTGCATATCCACCTTCGTGGTCACTAATGGCGGCCGGCGCACGTAAAATCTGCCATGGCTGCAATGTCCTCCAAGTTCTCAAATTACCTCTGGAGGTGCTGGGTCAAGTGCATCGGTCTCGTGACTTGTGTTGGTTCTAAATTACGGGACAGGCCCTTTAGCCAAGTCGGACGCAGACCCTTGCGGTGCTATTAAATACCGTAGCCGTACCACTCTGCCCAATAGCCTTAATTGGGCGTGAACTGATTGGTACTATCGATCAAGTTGCGTCAACAACACAACAGCAGCAATTTTTAAATTCATGGATTTCTTAATATATATTAAACGCTATTTTTTATCAGAAAAATGATAGCTAAATTCCTTGTATAGCAGCTACACCTTCACTTCTCTAACACTCGAAATTTTTTTTAGAAAATTAAAAAAAAAATATATTCTTCAAATTTTCTCTCGAAATATTGGTTACGAGAATATAAAACACGTATGTTGCTATTTCTGAATTGTTACTTTTGATGCTATGAAAAAGATGATGCAGTTTGAATGCCATTTTTATGTGACTGAAGAGCAATAGTTATTCACTCAAAAGGATGAAAAACCTTATTTCCCTCTTAAGTAAGCAGAACATACTTTATTTGTAATTTCTTGATTCTGGACATGTTCATAAAAAGAGAGAATAAAATATTATATGATTATTAAAAAAAATCATTGATATATATTTTCAACGGACTGGGTCGAAATTTTGTCTTTAATAATTACGAAATTTTGTATTTAATTTAATAATCTAAGTATCGTAATAATTACGAAAGTGCATTCAGGTACAAATGAAGTAAATACGTGAGTTCCGCTAGAAAATGCTGCTTTTAGCACTCTGTCTGGTCTACAGGGCAGGCAACATAAAAGTATAATGGCCGTCGAATAACAAAGAAGCGTTAAGACTAAAATGATGACCGGCTTCGACTTCATCGTAAAATTATAATAAAATAAATGGCAGTAACATTATCATAAAAAATAGGTATATACCACAATGATAGAAAAATCCTCCCCGTGATCAATGTAAGCCGATATGAGTGGTATTTTTTGTTGCAGAAAATACAGTGTAGTAGATGCAGTATAGCAGTGTGAAGCATAGTCTGCGAGTATTGATTAAATCATATCAAGAATCATTGTGCTATTCTACACCTCACAATGTTTGAGATGTAAGCCACAGGAAATGAATTTTTGAACTGCTGGATGATCTCTGTATTGGGAAAAATTTAGTGGTTTAGACACAAAACTTTCACTTCTATTTAGGGCTTTTACCCAATCCGAGTTCATTCTCCTCTTTTCTAAATGTAACTGAAAATCTATAGGCTGATATGATAAAAAAAATGCTTGAAGCCATGATGGTTCCCTATAAAGTGCTTATTTTACCGAAAGCAAAGGGAATTTCAGATTTTTTATAATTAGGCGGATTAAAATCCATATCGAAGGAAATCTCACCATATTTTGAAATAGCGTTATTTCTAATATTTTCCCACAAAACTCAGAATTAGAGTCATCAGATATTAATATAATTCACTAGCATATTCTTTTATGTGCTTCTTTAGTAGCCATTTAGTCTTTTTTAATATTTAGCTTATTTATCGTATAACCCCTTGCATCCCTGAATTCACATGACTGTTCGTTTGGTCACGAAATGAACACGATGAACCATCGATATAATGAACAATCAATATAGTCAAGAAGACTGCAATGTCTATGAAACAGCATTGCTTGAATACGATTTGTCGAGTAGAAACATGTCACAACTTTGCAACTAGTGTTGGATTCAGAAACTAGAAGGAACTGTCTATTAGCTATTAGAGTCTATTAGAGTTGAACGTAGAAAAGAAAGGTATGACCACGTTAAAAAACCTTATCCTTATTTTTTCGCGTTTTAGTACACGATAATGGTTCACTAGATTTGATTAATTCAACATAAAGACAAGCAATTTTTTGTGAAAATCACAATCGTAATTTAAGTAATTTTATAACCTGCATATTTCTTTTATTAAAGACATCTTATAGGAGAATGAGTAAATGCAACATAAGTAAGTTAATTTCGTTGTATTAATCTTCGATAACGAAATTGAGACGTTAAAAATTCTATCTCTGTATTTAATTTTTTTATGAAATAATAATACGTGTTAAAATTCTGTTACTGAATTTTTCTAAACCTTTTGTTTTGTATAAGGAAACAATATTAAAAAAACCGATACTTATATTTAGTCAAAAAATAAAGTTTATAAGCTCATATAAAAGAAACCTTGTTAATTTCAAATGATAGAAACTATTTAGCCCTTTTTCATTTGTATTAATTCTATGTGTAAAAGAAGTGGTTTTTAAAAAGAAGATTCTAATGAAGAGTTTATAGTGTTTGTATGAAAAACAAATTTAAAGAAATCCTGTTGACTCACGTGGGCGTAAATTGGGAGGAAAACTGCTTTAACTTTGTATCCCAGATGTACAAATGTATTCAATTAAATAATACGTTACAGATTTCGAATCATCTTTGTGATTGCATTATCCATTTCAAGGATAGATTAATTTATTGAATAAAATGAAGAGATTTTAGGTTTATTTTTAGATAAGAATTAAGACCCACTTCAGCTTTTACTCATTAAATTTTACTGTTTTATGTTTAAAAAATAAGTCATCCATAGCTTTACATGCCTTTGGAGAATAAAAAAATATACGTCAGCAAGCATAGAGTATAGTTGACATATAAATCTGGTCAGTTTAATAATACATTACAGATTTCAAATCTTTGTGATTTTATTCTCCGTTTCAAGGATATATTAAGGGGGTGGTGGAATTTCAAACTACCAAAAATTGAACAAAAGTTGAACTTTTTTTAGGGTGTATTAATATTTTAAAAATATGTAAATATTGGAATAAAATACATATAAAATATGTAATGCAAGTTAAAACGAAAACTTGGTGGCTTTTGGAAAGTAAATATTAGAGGTAGGTGAAAAAACAGCAACTTTGAATGGCTTTTTCTCAAATTGCGTAATTTCTAGATTTGAAAATCTTTCAAATGCTCCTTGCGTCATAATTTTCTACGAAAATTTATAAAGTTCAGAATAAAGACTCCTCTAATACATAACAATAAAGTTATGTATTCATTTCAGGTTTCGACATCATTCAGATTATCAAAGTTTAACTTATGTGTAGAAAAGTTCAAAAATTTCCCGAAAGTTCAAGCATAAAAATATTTAATAAAAAATAACTATTCAACGAAAGCAAAAGGTAATACATAATTCAAAATGTCTTTATAAGGAATATAAATGCAAAATTAAGGGGGAAGTTAAAAACTGGATCGCAAGGAGCATTTTAAAAAACATAATATAAATTTCAATTTTTAATATATGATTTTTTTTTAGAAATATTTATAAAATTTTATAAAATGTTTGATATAGTTATACTTTAATGAATATATATGCAAAATTTCATATCTCTGAGGTATAATTTCAAAAATCGCTTTGTCCATCCCTTCAAAAATCGTCCACCATCCCTTTAATTTACTGACTAAAATTAAGAGATTTTAAGTAATTTTTAAGGAGATAGTGAACTTTAGAAAGCGATTTTTTAAATTTTTACCTCAGAGATATGAAATTTTGCATATATATTCAATAAAGTATAACTATATCAAACACCTTATAAAATTTTACAAATATTTAAAAAAAATTATATTTTAAAAATAAAATTTTTTATTATGTTTTTGAAAATGCACCTTGCGATCAAATTTTTAACTCCACCCTATAATTTTGCATTTATATTGATTATAAATATATTTTGAAAATAGTTATGTATTACTTTGTTCTTTCGTTGAATAGTTAATTTTTAGTAAATATTTATATGCTTGTACTCTGAATTTTCAAGAAATTTTCTTACTATACTTAAGTTAAACTTTTATAACCTATTTGATGTCGAAACCTGAAAAGGATACATAACTTTATTTTTATGTATGGGAGGAGTCTTTATAATAAATCTTATAAAATTTCGTCAAACATTATGACTCAAGGAGCATTTCAAAGTCTTGCAAATCTGGAAATTACGCATTTTGAGAAAAAGCCATTTAAAAGATTTTTTTCACCTACCTTTAATATTTACTTTTCTAAAGACACCCAGTTTTCATTTTAATTTTCATTACATATTTTAAATGCATTTTATTCCAATATTTACATATTTTTAACATATTAATACACCCCAAAAAATTCCAATTTTTGTTCGATTTTTGGTAATTTGAAAGTCCACCATCCCCTTAAGATAAGAATTAAGAATTACTTCAGCTTTTACTCATTAAATTTTACTGTTTTATGTTTGAAATAAAGGAGTCATCAAAAGCTTTGCATACCTTTGAAGAATAAAAAAATATACGTCTGTAAGCATATTGTATAAACGGAGATTTCTTTCTTTTAAGTCATTCTCCTATGTAGGATCAGGTGAAAGAACAATGATTCATCACTTTTAAAGGAAAGGGAAAAAAGGAGATGAAAATATGTATCTTAGGAGTCTGAAAGTATTACTATCCAAGTAACCATGGCAACAAAAGCCTCAGTTTGAAGCTTCCAAAGTCCTTATCCGTAAAAATACTATTGGAATGGCTAGGATTTAAAACATATAACTTTTCGCTCAACTATATCGGATTTATTTAAGTTCTAGCTGAAGGACATCTTATTGACAATTCGAGTACTGAATTCGTATGATGGAAAATCCTTGATTATAAATAGTTCATACTTCCCTTTTCATGTAAGTTTTCGCAGGATAAGATAAAGTGCAAACATAAATTCAAACATAAAAAAGGAAAGAACTCGTGAGCGTATATTTGAGGATTCTAGATTAACAAGATTGTATTAAACTATATAGGGAAAGTTGTTCTCTAGAAGCATATAAAGGTATCTAGAACATTTTAACTATTCTATATAATTTTCTGATAAGACTAGAAGGTAACCCGTCATTTTGACGTCATAATACTAATAATGATGTCATAATGGAAAAAGTATATGAAAGTTAAAAAATATCTCGAATTATCTAACAATATTGCATTTAATCCACACCTTGTAAAAGCAAACCCTTTCATTATTTTTTATTTATTTAGTTTTTCATGCGATTGGAGTAGTAGACAGCCATCCAACCCATCATTTTGACGTCATAATACTAATAATGACGTCATAATGGAAAATGTATATGAAAGTTAAAAAATATCCCGAATTATCTAACAATATTACATTTAATCCACACCTTGTAAAAGTAAACCCTTTCATTATTTTTTATTTAGTTAGTTTTTCATGCGATTGGAGTAGTAGACTGTCATCCAGTTTTTTATAGGTCACTACGCGATATGAATACTTGAGCTACTTGATTCATTCACATTGAAGTTTGTTTACTTTCAGAATTCATCTCAAAGTAAACAGATTTTTAAAAACTGTTTAAATATACAGCTAAAAGCATCCACTTTTTTTTTAGTTCTGAATGTTTTATAGAAAAATAGGCTGAACAAACGTGATTTTATGGAGAAGATATTAGTTTTTAGGTAAGAAAAAATTCTGATCCACATCTGAAATTGAAATTAAGCCTAACCGGCTGTTTGTTTACTGAGGGCTTCAATTGAAAGATGAGTACAGCCAGAAAGTGTTATACAGAGACAACGGCTGTTATACATATAATTAATCATTGCAAGAGTGCTTTGCATCAAAAATTTGTTTTTATTAAGTACGCCTGTATTTATAACTTATTAAAAGATCATTATTCTTAGTAAAAAGGCATTTGAAAAAGAATTGTAAAAAGGACTGTAGATTAAAATTGTTCTACTCTTGTATATACATAATTTATAATACACATAATAGTTTTCTCCCGAAAAAAGCAAAGAATATATACTTTCAACTGTAGATGGATTCATTTAACAAATCTTTTTTGTGTTGATTCCAGAATATTAATTTGATCAATGGATGCTTTTCATTATATGTTTTGATGCATTGTGAAGAAGAAAACTGGATCGTTCCTCACATACTCGAAAACAAATAGACAATAAAACAATAATTAAAGGGAAAATAATCTCTTTGACACTAAGCAAAAAATTCAACGTTTCATCATTAGAAGCAGTTGTCACAAATACCTTAATTGATGCTGTAACTTTTAGCATTAAATCACTGAGAAAATTTTAAAATGATCAAATCAAATATACTTAATTTTTATTTATTTACCTCTTTATATATGTATTGCGGTGCAGAAATGTATTTCTAGAATTGAAACAAACAATTACTTCCTTTTATTAACGCTTACGAGTAACAGAATTTTTTGTTCAAAATCTGATGCCTCTAAACTATGAAATTAACAAGAAATTATAATGTAATTAAATGAAATGATGTTTATAATCCTTTCAGCGGACATAACATATTAAGAAAGGGAATATATTAC
>OU015501.1:138002096-138034596 GCA_907164885.2 Dolomedes plantarius
GTTTCGGAACAGTTGATGAAACATGGATCAATGCCAGAAAGAAAGGAGATTAGCCAAAAATAAAAGAAAAATGAAAACATTGGGATGAAGCAGGTAACCTGCACGAAAGAAAGACAACATGTGACAACCAGAAAAAAGTTTATGGCCACTGTTTTATGAGACACCATGGTATAATCTTTGTTGAATACTTAGAATAGGGCAAAATAATGTACTTAGTACAATCTACTGAGAAACAATCTTCTTAGAAAACGGCAAAAAAATTTTTTTGTCCTTCATAACAATGCTCGGGTTCACTCATCTGCGATTGTGGCTACAACGCTGTTAGTATTACGCTACGAAACTTTCCCTACCATTCGTATACTCCAGATATAGCCCCCTCGGCCTACTACTTGCCCCCAAATGTGGAAAAAGTTCTTGCGGGCCAGAAATTTGTATGCAGTTCTAAAGTGATTAGAGGCACTGTAGTAACCCAGGTGGGGTTATCAGGCTGTGAACGTATAGCTATTAACTAATGTCGCATCGCGACCAAAGCTGTTTCAACACATACCAATGAAAGGGTTACAACTCTCAGGAACTACACAAAGGTTACATATATACAATTTTATTTACACACATGTATTTACAGATTCCTTATACAGCTTCGTGCTAAATACAGAATCATCCAATATGATATATTCAATTATATTTATAAACATTTCATCTTCACAAATAAAGCAAGCCGACCCTTGTGGGTTAAGAGGCGATAATGCAATAACGGGATGTGAAATAGATATAATTAATTAAATGCTCACCCGTGGGCTGCCGGCACGGTTGCTTAGTCTCGCTACACCACTAGCGCACATAAGGTTTGGTGATACTCGATAGTCCGGGTACACTAGGTCCGTCTGAACAGATCGATGCGGGCAATTACAGTTCGTTGTTCACACATTGGTTGTCGGCACTGTCGCGTACTCACGTTGCAACACCAGCACACCTAAATTCGGTAATGCTTAAAAGTCACTGTGCACTGAGTTCGTCGAAAGAGTTCTATATTGATACTAAAAAGTCAATGATCGATGATAACTCGGGATGGATCTCGAACACTGGGTTGCGATGTTTCTCTTAGGTTGTTTCACGGGTCAGTCAGCACTGGATGTTGGTCATCGACGTATTCATCATAGCAACTTGTATCAAATCTCGCTCCGGTAGTGTTTACTCGTTGGTTACCTTATTTCAGCATACTTTCATCGCCACGCCGTAGTTATATATATTTGCGTTATATTTCTTTATGTACTCTCGTGGATTCATCAATTGCGTTGCCTCGGGATCCTTCTAATTTACGTTCATTTTATTTAAGTCATGGGGCTCTCTCTTAAAAATGCTTCACACCATGTATATATATTTCTTTTCTTTTTTTGTGATTGGTTCTTGCCCTTTTGGCTTCCTATTTGCTCGCCCCGCCTCTTGATTGTGTTGGGGGCTGAGCCACTTAGTTCATAGGTTGGTTCATGTTTTATGATTTGCATTTTTAATTATGTTGGGCACCTCTCCTCGTCTGGGAAATGTCTCAACTTCTCATGCACCAGTTTCCTAAGCTTTGATCTTCGATTTATGGCTGCTGTCCTCTTACTTATTTTATGTTTTTATTACCCGTGTTACTGTGCACTGCCGACGCTCTACTCACAGGCGCCATGAGGCGTCATAAATTCTGCTCACAATACCGGCTGTGTGGTCCTACCAATTTAGATTTCGCGTATTCACATCCCGTTTATTACAGGCACAAACGCTTATTTTTCACAGTTGTACAAGTATTGCTGTATGGAGAGGATGAAAACGCATAGAAATCGTTGGACCAAATGTATTAGGCTTAATGGAAGATTATGTTGAAAAATGAATAAACATTTTTCAAAAGAACTGTTTTATTATTTTTGCATGGAATTATCTAAAGACCGTCTTAAATACCTATATACATTCTTGAGCGTAGTCTTTCTATGTGGTCGTGCCACAAATAATTTAGCCTTTCAAATCCATTTTCAACGATACTTTATTTCCCACTCATACTGAGCCATTTAGTGCTTTACTGCAGACTACATTCAGTTATTAACAACCGCATTTAGTTATATATATATATATATATATATATATATATATAACATATAAAAACCCAAAACCCTTTAAAAATCCTCAAATTCTTTTAAATTTCCTTGGGCGAATTAATAACGCATTTCCTATTCGCTTTGAGAACAAAGGAATTGAATTAGGCATATCCTATACGACCCCTGTAAATTTTTAGATAATCCCTTTAGTTATATAAGTGCTCGGCCCGGACATCCAGGCCCGCTATCCAATCACTCCACATTTGTGCGATCACATGACTGAATCTCTATGAAGTTATATATAGGCATGTTGCCAGGTAGATGCGCGCTTTTTGGATTCAGTAACTACCCAGATGAGACGTACAAATGTCATCTTAAATAAATAAGGTTTTGTCATGAATAACTCCGTTGCCATTTCGTCCATCAGGTCTTACGACAGTCTTTTTCACTGTAACATGTCGAGTCATAATCGTCTTTCTCCCTGGATCTAATCCGACGTGTCCCTTACACACACACACACACACACACACATATATATATATATATATATGCATATACACATTCTTTTTTTTCCTACAATTTCTAGAATAAATATTCAATAATCTATAACCTTCAATCTACTCTATAAACCATATAAACAAGTAATCATTGTCCAGTTTAGTTTGGAACGCTACGATAAACTTTTTGCTACACGATGGCTAATTAGATCGGGACCTACAGTTTAAAGCCGATTCCGAACGGATACAGATATCCATGCCAACAGTGGGACACGAACCCACAGGATCTAAACCGAATGCCAGTGACCTAGCCATTCGGCTATCACCATTGTCCATATACAGCTTAAAAACATTTTACAATTTGTCAGACGTGTTGAGTTGCATTGAAAATTCGGAAATGATAATATGTCCCAATACATGATTTATACACATATCATTTATATAATATATCATATTATTGATAAAATCCTCATATATTTTCTCTTGGATAAAATTAAGTATGAATATGTTTATCTGATTTGACATATCTTAACATACCTCATAAGCATTGTTAAATATATAACTTTGATAACTTCTTTTTTAAATGCTTTTAATTGAAGAGACCTATTGTTTTAACCTGTCAAACTGTGAACTCTTCTCCAAAAATATTTATTTTACTTAACAAATATCATAAATTCATCAGTGGATGGAATTCGTGCGTCCGGGGAATTGTATAAAATATTCATTTCCTCTCTTTTGAAACGAATTAGTTAAATAATTAAAACTAACCTTTTTCTGAAAATGCACAATGGAATAAAAATCATTTAACGCTGTCTTAAACAATGAATCAGAAACATCGCAAATTATTATCAGATACACGATTTAATTATAAAATTATTAAACATTTCCCGCTATTTCCTTTTCTTCGGTAAGTATTAAAGGATTTTGTGATAATTCTAAAAATGTATTTCTAGCGAAGAATGATGGAGTGCGGACGGGAAAGAGTTAACGTGCGTTTTAATTAATTCGAAAAGAATGTAATAGTGAAAAGTTTAATGATTCTTTGCAATTAAACAAACTATTGTTATACTGTGCTTTAAAATAGTCACGTGGATCTTGAGGATCTTACGCCAGGCTTGAACTTTACAGATGCAGCTCGTTACAAATACGACTCTTTATGAATGGCACCCGCTGCATATTCGAGGCACGCATAGCTTTCGTTAAAATGCTCGCGAACTGTAATTTCAACAACAGCAAACAGACGCTTTTAAATTCACAAGGAAAGGAATAAACGAACATTAAAATAACTTGATGGTTCACTGAATATACAATTTTAAAACTATTCTATGTTAAGCTTCACTTGTTTAAGTAAATTTAAATTTTAATCGGTTTGGCATGGGAGGAATTAGTGTTAACGCAGTGTTTTATGCTATTATTTGAAATCTATTCCTACAGTTTGCTTAAAAAAGCATCTGCAGAACTATTCCATTTATACGGAGAAAAACTACAGTTGACCCTATATATTTCGGAGGTGGGGTTAGAATACAAAAAAGAAAAAACAAGTCAGCTGGTGAAATAGTTAAAGTGATATCTATTATCAAATTTGTCGTGTTTAATCTACTGAAAATGAATTAAAATTTATTATTAGATTCTGATTCAGAAAAAAAGCACTTACAATTTTATCAGAATTGTAATCTTTACTTAGAACATTTAAACTTATTCATTATCAATTCAGATTTTATTACATACCAATGTTCCATCAAATGAAATACACAGAAATTGAATGTTAAGGAAATGGTTTTGTACCGCATAGTTATAAACAATGCCTTTTATTGCCTCTACAAAAACTATTTTCTTTAATTGAATGAACAAAGCTTTTCACCTTCATTTTTGATCACAAGTCCTTGATACACTGTTTGCACCAGTTTCAATTTACTAATATGAGAATTTTCTTATCGAGATATAAGGATGAGGACGACTTCACATGCTCGAAGCCTCTTGCATGGGGATCAGATTTCTGTAAAGCCTTTCCACAAAATCCCAACCCTTTTGAAACCTCATTTATAATTGTCTAGAGTCTGAAAGGCCCCTCATCAAAAATAGAAGTATCTTAGATCATCACTCATAACCTTCAGAAGTCGTGAGGAGTTGGTATTAAAAATTGTCCTTCGGAGGTAGCGGAATTCTTTAATTCCGTGTCATGCATAATTAGCGGTGGAGTTTCGGAGCTTTTTATTCAGTGGGTGGAATTTATTATTTTTCCTCTAGTGAGGACCTTTCCAAAATCTCACGAAGCTTTTCCGCACCCGAACTCTATATATCTTGTTGACACTTCCTTTGCCATCTTGCATCGGCGGGAAAATTTATGACTTGATTCTTCATGACATTTCATAAACACACAAACTGCTTCTTTAATGCCAGACCAGATGGAGACATTGAAAAAACTAACCCCTTAACTGGGGCAAACAATCCCATTTTGTGACGGATACGTCACATACCTGGGCTAAACAATCATATAAATATGATCATTTAATGCTTTTGAATTAAGTTTCATGCCAAAGGGAAAAATCCACGAATGTATTTAGGTTGAAAGGTATTATATTTTCAGTTTCTGTTAGCTTTCCCATTATCCTGAAGACAACAGGTAAGTTCTTTGATCTTGCAAATCTTCTTCTTGGAATACGATGATAAGACCTCTGCTCTTATACAAATCAGACTGAATAACATTTTTGTAAGGCAAGTTTCGTATACTTGATTGCAAGCAGGAGTTGTTATAACTGTATTATTAAGATTTATCTGGAGGATCAAGTCAAACAATAAAAACCTTTTAATGAGCTTGTGGTTACTGGGCCAAACAATCCCATTTTGTGAGGGATACGTCACATAACTGGGCTAAACAATGATATTAATTAAGTTTCATGCCAAAAGAAAAATCCACGAATGTATTTAGGTTGAAAGGTATTATATTTTCAGTTTCTGTTAGCTTTCCCTTATCCTGAAGTAAGTTCTTTGATCTTACAAATCTTCTTCTTTGAACACGATGATAAGACCTCTGCTCTTATACAAAACAGACTGAATAACATTTTTGTAAGGCAAGTTTCGTATACTTGATTGCAAGCAGGTGTTGTTATAACTGTATTATTGAGAATTATCTGGAAGATCAAGTCATGCAATAAAAAGCTTTTAATGAACTTGTGGTTCTCTTCTTTTTTTCTGAACTATTGCTATCTACAAGTCCATACGAAACGATTAAATTAACTTTAGATATCCTTATTGAAGCTAACCAAACATGTACCTCCTTAACTTAGTTTTTTAAATTGTTGACCATATGTAATGCGAACAGAGAGTAAAATAGTACACTCTACTGCTAAACAATTAGAGCGTAGGGCTTTCTTGTGCACATTGTGTTCAAGTGCCTATATTTATACTAATATTTCACCTAATGCTTTCAGCAATATCCTGATAAGACAAAACTTCTCTCAAATCAAAATTTTTTTTCTCTCAAATTCTATAACCTGTTTGGAGTGTTGTTTCGTTTTGTGGCGATGCAAGTTTACGTAGAAGCAGAGCAATATTAATCGAATTCACTGACACAAAGTTTGTGATTTGCTTTTTAAGGCTTCCTTTTATATCATCCCAGTCACATTTTAGCCTATATTGCGCGCGCATCATATTTGCATTTCTACCTGATAATTTAATCATTTGCATTTGTAATCATAAACTACCGGCTTGACACATTTCAGGTTAATCCAACGAGTCTTTCTTGGTGTTGTCATTTCAATAAACATCAGTGTAAAAGAGAGATAAGTTAAAAGAGAGCACTACACATCCTTTTAATTATTAGTGTATATATAATAAGTTTAGCAAAATTAGTTTTAGCATGAACTCGTCTAAAGGAAAATTGATTGTACCTCTCGTAAATTAAATAATACGAGAGTTGATTAATAGAACAAAATTGAAAGGGAACATTTGGGAAAGAAAATATTTAAACATTGCATTTATCTAAATAAGTTAAAAGAGTCTAAATATGCCCCTTCATCATATACCTAAGTTTGAACGCAATATATATAATAATTCATGACAAAATTCAACATGAAATTTGTCTTATATTATATTATATGCATGGATAAATTAGAACTGTTTTATAAGATTATTTTGCAACTTACGGGAAACATTTTGACATTATTGAACTCAATTTCATTCTCTCTCCCTGCTATTCTATTGGTATATATGAAATAGGGTTTATGTTATCGGTTATTAACATCCTTCTTGACCAGTTGATTTCGAAGCTCCCTCTGGAATGTTCAGTAGATCCGCCTCTAACTCTCTGATTACTTCGTAACATAGAAACCAATCTATTGGTTCAAAATAAGTTGTAGTCGCAGAGTTGAATTTCGGATGACGAGAGAATCATCAATAAATGAAACAGTACTCTAATACCTGAGTACTCCTCTACCACTGGTGAACGTTCAGGCACTCTTAAAGCCTGCTCTATTTCCTTGCCAAATTCACTTACACTTTTCTCTTCACATTCTGCTTATACTTCATTTTGCATTTATTTACAACAGTGAAATGAGCTTATATATGCTATTCTCCTTTAACCCGTGTCAACATATTCATTATTCTCAAGAACATTAATGATCATGTGAAATTTAGCAAGAACCGATATTAACCTATATTAACTAAAGGATTAAATCAAAACCAAGGCTTAAAAATTATTTGAATGATAGGAAAATATTAAAAACCCTACCATTAAAAAAATGTTGGTGAGTTTATAGCACACAAGCAAATTTAAATGTTACCTGTTTTTTTGCGCTTAAAATCGTTACAGGGTTAATTTAGAAGCTTATCGCTTTGAATGTTAAATTGTCTAGGTAACTTAATTTTGAATATAGAATAGCTGAATATAGAATAGCTGAATATAGAATAGCTGAATATAGAATAGCGATTTCAAGCGGCTACAAATATCTAAGCGCGGGACGGTTACTTATATAGATGCTTTCTTTCGGAGGCTTATTTTTTTGCTAGTGAGCACTTTGATCAAAATACGATTTTTTAAGTTTGTTGACGTCTCTATGTGTATCATAATATACAAATTATCAAAATCTCCCTAAACTCTACTTATAAGTCTGTTTAATTTATCATAATAATAAAAAAATGCCGAAGGAACACATGCGTGTTATAAATAATTCCTTCCCACAAATCCCTAAGCAGAATGTGCAGTTAACATTTTAACTTAAATTTTACGCTGATACGTACATTCACACAACTTAATGAAGTTAATAAGCGACAAAGGGAGACAGTTACTTTCTTATATGTAAGTGATGATTATCTAAAAGATTTTACTTTCATTAATTATATGAAATCATGCAAAGTGTAACTCATCACAGATACTAGATTTTAACATTTAAAAAACTTACTTTCAAATATTTACTTCACCATAAAGGAAGTCTGTACGGAAATGTCACAATAACTGAAGGAGACTTAGAATCTGAATAAATAGTATTATTTTGTTGCGATACTTAACAGCAATCACTAACCTCTTTTTTTGAACAGTGACTATACGTTAGGGAAAGATCAAGGAATGATTAGGGAAAGATTTTGCAACCATTTGTAGTTCCATTGTTGAGATAGAGACCATTCTACAGGCCCAAGAGATTTTTTACTTACAATGAATTATTTATGTTACATTTAAAAACATGATTTTTCATATTAAAATGCTCTCAAGATTAGGAAACTTTTAAAGGTCCCATTTATAAAAAACCATGAAAAAAATAAAGTGTAGCTCTATTTATATGTGCCAATAAAACATCGCTGTCAAAATAAAAACATCCTTTTCAGACATTTAACCACGAATGTTGCGTCAATATATTCTTTAAAATGTGAAGGAAGAAAACAATCATTCATGTTTCAATCGATATTTAAATAAAACAAGAACATTGTTATTAAGTACAATGATTATGTATCAACAGCATCTTTATAGATGCTCAGATTTCAAAGAATATCGGAAAAGTGATTATCAAGTGAATACATATCCTTAAAACTATGAAGATACATGATAAATGACATTTTAATGAAAGAGATAACAGTCAAGTAATCATAAAGTTTATCGTTTTAACATTCTTCAGTGATGAAGTTATCCAAGTAAAAGAAACATACGCTTTCGAGAAAATCCAATGAAGGAGCTACAAATATTCTGTATTTATATCATTTTAAAGGGAAAAAATGGCAACCCCAAATACAGAACGAAGGTATCAAGCAAAAGCTAGTGTTATCATGGAGGGCCTAAATAATTTTTTCTTTTATTTTACGTATAGAGCAAATATAGGAAATATTCCGAATTCCATTCAGACTGCACAAATCATGCTGAAATCCTGCGCTTAAGGCAAGAATTAAAAGAAGACTGGAATAAGGGTGAAAATGAATGTGAATACATTTCCGGTTTTGGGTGTGGTGTTCCATACACCTTCAAGACCTGGGGATGGTCAGAATTAAGCATAACAGATTAACTCAAATCTACTTGATATTCTGTTAAGGACTGTGGGAAAAAATAAACCTAACTGAAAAGTAACCGAAAGGATTATGGGCGTACATAAAAATGACAGTGAGTTAAAACTGAAAAATTGAATCATTAAACGGAAAATAGTATTTATAACAAGATTGTATCACCTCCCATTTTCTTACTTACACACACACACACACACACACACACACATATATATATATATATATATATATATATATGTGTGTGTGTGTATGTGATAATAACGGCCCACCATTATATATCTAAAGCGTATTTAAAATTATCCTGTTAATAAAGCACGACCCCTTTTTTCAAAATTACAACCTAAAAGTAAAATAAGATAATTTATCGTAGCCCTGCAGATCATTGTACAGGCATGTGACGTAGCTGAACTCAATAACATCCCCATATATGAGTATTACAAGTTATGAGATTCCGAATGTCTGTATAGTGTCAAAATTCTTGAAGAGCCCTCGAACCACTCTGTATTTATGGGGACTGTAACGTCAAAAACCACACTTTATAAGAATTTTATGGCCACTTATCCTGCACTCAGGTCAATAGTTCGCGGTTCTAACAAGCGCGGGATCTAGCAGTAAAGTCCCCGGGCAAAAACTTAAGTGGACACGTGAACTCCACGAATCTAAAGACGCCCAATTAAAATATTAAGTAGTTTAGGCCCTCTGGCGTCAATATCGCAATGCAATCATTTACTATTTGCGTGAACAGAAGATTTATGTCTCTTGGTGTCTAACTCTCGTTGCTGTCGGACCTACGGTCCGCTTCTGTCTTGTAATGTAATCCGCGCCCCGTCAGGACAAGTCATGTGGCCACTGCAGCTAATGCCTTCAAATAAATAAAGCAAGTCTTCGAAGTTGTGTGTTCCATCAATGGCTCCATGTGTGCGTGTATCGCCTAACGTTCGTAAGTGATTCCCTGGATCTACAATTCGCCCGACTGCATCACACCTTCGTGCCGGCTACGAAGGCCGGCTACTATATATATATATATATATATATATAATGTACACACACATGCGCGCGCTTATAATTTGATATGTGTGACTGTGTGAAATTGGATAACTGTGAATGAGAAGCAATATACCTGCTCCTACTCGTATGTAGGAGGGTATGAAACATACAGTGTTTATAAAGGATGTGTAGAAGGAAAACTCTTCCAGACTTCCCGTGTGACAGATGCTGCCGGACTGTGCTTTCAAGACCTGCAAGCTGTCCCATTAATTGCCCCTCATTCAACGAGGGCAGGAAGGACTTCACCACCTGCACCAAGTGCCACGACCACCAGGCTTCAGCAGAGTATATAATGGATTGCATGGACCTCTCTACAGAGGAAATCTACCGCGATCGTCTTCTTGTGCTCGACTTCCTGAGAGTCGACGGACTTACGGATCTGGAGGATGGGCAACAACAACACACCACAACAGAAGGTAAACACTTCCAAGGAAATAAGAATGTTAATGATTGGTGAAGCAGTTTTATTTCAATGCTAATATAGATTAATGTTTACTGTTTCAACGTAGATTTTTAAAGTTTGATATGATTTCCCTTCAGTACTTTTATGGACCCACTGGGAATTAAATTTCTTCTATGTGTCTTAGACCTTACCTGGCGTCACTGCAGCAATGGTAAAAGCAATTCTAGACCTGAGGTGATAAAATTGAGCTGTAAAATATTACTAATGATTGAATGTTTGCCTGATTCCTATTAACGAGATTCATGTCGAACAGACTTCCTAGGATTGATGTCGAAACTTTTCTGATTTCTTTCAAATGTGATCTTCCTGTTGATGAATATTTGCACACAGGATTGCGTTACTTGTTTTCTTAAATTTCTTCAGATCTATGCATATCGAGTGCCTTCTAGGAGGTCCTCTGCTGTACTGAAAATTCTTCTCAACTAGTGTTGTATTCTTCACTTCCTCAACCCAAGGCTCAGGTGGCCTTGTGGTAAGCGCGCTGGTTTTCAATGATGAGGGTGCTCGGATCGAATCCCGGCTCGCGAGACTAAAATACCTGCGTTCGTGTCGTCCCTTCATAGGGGTAATGCTGGTCCGTGTATAGGGTGCTCCCATAATACGATGGCCAGCAACTGTGGTGAATAACTACTGGCGAATGTCTATCCGACCAAGTGCCTCCGCATTAGAAAAAAAATCCTCAGACGCAAAATGTGTGACTTGCTCCTTTTCTGCACCACTGAAGTTTGCAATTTTCAAATAATGCATTCTACCACGCAAAAAGTATAATTTAAAAATTTATGTTGCTACGTTAAGAAACATAAAAAGTTTATGTCACAACATTATGAAACATCTTCAATTTTCATGCAAGCTATTTTTATTTTGTTTCAAAGTTGAATACTCCTTTTGAAACACTCCGAAAAATTCCTAGTTAATAAAATTGTCTTTAAATTTTGTTCTTTTTCCTGTTACGTTATAATAATTATTCTTTTGCAATCCTTCAATTAATATCAAAATTCCATTAAGATAAAATTCATTAATTAAATACATAACAAAATACTATATTAATAAAATTAATATAACATTTTTCCTAAACTGCATCACTGTTTGATATAATTAATGATACTTCATTGCTATACCTCAAACTGTTAATGAATATATTGTTATTTGCTACTTGTTTACTAACTGTAAATATTTAACTCGCTTTTAATGCCTTCCAAGCACTGCTACAAAGAGATTCTAATGAAGAAAACTGCTGCATAACCTTAAATTAATTATTTATCAGTTCTTATTTGAAATAAACTAAAATGACACATTAATCATATTAGCATTTGGAAGGCTCGAAAGTGTGTTTAATTACTCTATGGTCACTTATTTCAATATAATAGGTATTTGAAATTCTTCTGCAGTACAGCGACGTAGAATTATATTTAACTTATTTCATCTCAGAGTTACTTAATATTTATGAACAAAACCGAGGAATGAGAATTTGGTAATGGGTGATATGATTAATTCTGCTCACGTACTTAAGTGAATATTTTTGAAAGGAGCTTATAATCCATTAGCAAAATTATCACAAACTAATTTCTGCTAAACAAACAGTGTATGTTATTTGTTCTCCAAAATTAATCTTCAGATTTATTCCTTTCATTTGTTAAAAAAATAATTACATTTATAATCATGGCAACAACGGTAGCATGAAATAGGAATAAGTCAGATGGGCAGTTCTTACGCTCTTTGTTTTTGAAATGGTGGTATCAATGTGTTTATTTGTACGTTTCGTGACAACTCTAAACATGCATGCGGATTAATTAATTACTGTGTGAGAAGTCAGATGTTCCTCTCCTTTGCTGATTATTTCTTTTAAATTACTAAAATTTATTTAAAACTCAATAGATATTTATTTTCAATCCTCCAAGTGCATTTAGTTTTCGAGAAACTTAAAAAACCCAGCAACAGTGAATACATTAATAAGTTTATTTTTAAATAAGATTAAACATTCAAAAGACACGTTTCATTGACTTTTTTTTCTCCTTAACATTTCTAGACTGCATACGCATTGACTGTGACTCTTTGATGCTTCTCAATGACATCTATACGTCTCTGGCTAACAACGGAAATGGATAAATATCAATAGTGAGGTTATGAGAATGGCGATTTCTTCGGAAAGTAGGGATGGTGTAATTGTCAAGATGGGGTCTTAGATGTTCTAAGGTACAAGGGAATTGAAAACAAGGTTCCTAGAAATTCTAAGGTACAAGGGAATTGATGTGAGGAAAGATAGGAATTCAAATGATTAAAAATCCACAACAAACTCCGTTAGTTTATAAATATTATTTTTAAAACTTTTGACAATTTTAAAAGATAAAAAAATTCATTTTAATGAGCAAATTTTTCGATTGGGGGAAATGCTTTCAAAATTATGAGAAAAAAAAATCAAAAATCTTTAAAGAAATTGAATAACAAAAGATAACAGGAAATCTATAAAAAATTCTTAAGGATGCGTTGCAAATAATTTTTAATATATACTTTTAAATATAGGGGATTTCTTTCCTAGATAATTGGGAAGTGTGATTGGAAAGTGATAAATGGGAAGTCATAATTGGGATGAATGGCATACAAGACTTTTCTTAAATAGAAAAGTGTTGTATGCCACGCATAAACAGTAAGGCCTGAGAAATATTGCATTAGTTCATGCATTTATTGTTGAAGACATGCCGTTTGCATTATATAATTCTAAAATATCTATAACGTGTTTTAGCCATGAATGTAAAACTGTGATTTTTGTAGATATTTATGGCCTGGGTCGACTTTTATAAGTAAGTTGATATTCAGTAATTGATATTCAGTATAACTTTCAAACTATTAATACCCTATATTTTGAACTTATTTCTAGATGCTAAACCTATAAGAATCTTCGTATAATTTAATAGAGTAGTCAAACTTAAAGGCAGATATATGATAAAGAAAAAGCAAAAATAGGGCAAAAGTTTTATACAATAAAACTTATTTGGATGCATTAATGCTGCTGTTCTCGCAAAACCTAAGAGATAAGTATTGGTTAATTAAAGTCTGAATTTATTAGCTGAGATTGAGATATAGAATTATTAAAAAAATCTTATTTTAATCTTCCAAATAAATAAAAATAAATAAGTGAAGGAATGATAAAATAAAAAAATAAATAAATTGAATTTGCCGAACATACAGAAATAAAAATTACGCTTGCTCTGCGATCTCATTAGAGAACAGTCCAAAGAAATAAAAATCTATTTCGTTACAATAACACGAAAAAAAGATTTATTTAAGCTATAAATACACATCATTTGTCTTAAATGCATGATACATGTCCCTCTCCTTCTTCCTTCAATAATTTTGAAGATGGATCAGTAGAAAGAATTGAAAGAGAAGGAAAACCTGACCAAAATAATTAATAGAAAGATAAAGAACACATTGATCTTTCTATGTACATGATCTTCCATGGTTAATCTATTGACTATTTCCTCTATCTTATCAACAAGAACTTGCTTTCTCCTTTCAAAGGCAATAGGCGTTTGATATTCATCAAGGCGATGAATTAAGGTCAGGCACGTATTTTGTGTCTTATTCTCTGTGAGATATTGCTATCTTTCATTGCGGTAATGGAAAGGGATACATAGTCAAGCACATGTATTCAGAGTCCAGTATACAAAAGCTTATTTTTTTAGATAAAGTTTGCGGGATTTTTTTGAAAATAAGTAATATTTTTTAGAATATCTCCTACGTTTTTGTCTTAGAGCTTCCCATCCTTATGTTTTTATAGTAAAGGACTATATATATATATATATATATATATATATATATATATATATATATATATATATATATATATAATATATATATATATATATATATATATATATATATATATATATATATAAATAAATAAATAAATAAATATATATATATATATATATATATATATATATATATATATAAATATATATATATATATATAAATATATATATATATATATATATATATATATATAATATATATATATATATATATATATATATATATATATATATATATATATATATATATATATATATATATATATATATATATATATATATATATATATATATATATATATATATATATATTCCACTATTTAGATTCCACTTTTGCGGAAGAATGGAATAAAAATGTTTAGTTAATGAAAAATTACCAGCTATGTTAAAAAAGAAGTTATAATTGTAAGATATGTAAGAAAAATAAATCATATGTATAGAGTTTTTATTACCACTAACTTCAAGAAAAAAATACCTTCAAAGTATCCAAGAGATTTTATTTCATTCATGAAAAAATCATAAGACAGTCGACTCTTTTTAGCTTGAATTTCCTAAATTCCTATAACATGTTCATAATCATGAGGCAAATTTGAAAATCTGGGCTTAACAGTGTAAAATTTCAAGCACATTTTATAAGCGTTAATAAAAGTTTCATGGTTATTCAGTTATTTATCTGGGCAAGTTTTAGTACCAATTAACAATACATAAATAGTTTTATACGTTATTTAATGGGGCTGAAGCAGATAAACCCATCTAATACTGCATAAAAGCTATTCAATATTCCTAACTGATATGAAACTCACATCTGAAGCCTGAATTTCCCATTGTAAATCAATATACGTAGTTCCAATGAAATTATTCTACATTTATATCCCTCTTCATAAATGTTGTATCTTATTGATATTATAGTCTGCTTTCGCGAAATATTTTTTTTCCCGTTTTCCTTTTCTTACAGTTTACGACTGAGTATGAAATATGAATTTCATTCAGCTATTTTCTATCTCAAAGTACTGAGTCAAAATTAATTAAATACTTCTAAAACTATTATTCTGAAAAAAAGTAAAGTTTTTCTTTATTTTAACCCTTTTTCGTTGCATCTTGTTATATTAGAAAAATACGTGTCCATTCTGACACGTATTTTTCTAATATAACAAGATAATAAATATTCCATGGCTGAAAAGTTGATTAAATTGCGTCAGAATTTTAAAACAAACTGAAAACGAACGTGATTAAACTTTTAAATATTTTAATTGACCTCAAAAATGTCAATGAATGTAAGATTTCTTTGTTTCATAATTGTTGCTCAAATCACTTTCATTTTTTCGTATATAATTAAATGTTCAATAGTTATCCTTTCTCTAAAAGTCTAGCATTTCGCTTGGAGTCAAAAAATTATCCTAAAGCTTTTGACATGCTGATTCACATGGTTTTAAAGATTTCAAGTAGTATTAAGTAATTATTTATCTTTTAGTAATTATGTTTGTATATAGGCCAAGTGACTAGTAGCATATGAATCAACATGTAAGAACATTTTTCTCTATTGGCAGTATTTTGAAAATGAGTCACATATTCCTTTAACTAGATCAACATCTATTTTTGAAAATAGGTTAAAAAAATAGTCCCTGATAGTTGCATATTATCAAACTATCGACTATTTTATTTGAGAAATATTTTTTCGATAAACTCAGGGATTCTGAAATTTATTTATTAAGAAAATATTGGTTCCATATTCAATACTCAATCCATATTATTTCCAAGCATTAGATTTAAGTTTTTTTGGTAGTCGAAACTCAGCAAAATAATATTTAAAATCAATAGAGATAAACTAGAACATGACAATTTAAATAATTATTGGAGTATTTATGTTAAAAAAATCATTGTCAATTAATATAGCTCAGAAAAGTTCATTCTTCGTGCCTTTTGTAATAAATACAATAACTATCTTTAATATTTTTTACCCATTTCTTTCTCATGTAAATGATAATCCAATTAATGTACCCATTTCTGCTATTATAACTTCGGAAAGTTTCCCGCCTAAACTTGCATATGTTTCCACTGAAATTACTTTCTCTTCTTTTTTAAAAGCATTTGTTTTAATAGCAAACGATGTTACAAGTTATTGTCGGGTTTCTAGTTTGCGTTTTAAATTCCACTGAAACTGAACTACACAGGAGATCAAGTCTGTGTGTAAGCGAGTCACGTTCTTCAGTGCGAATTTCAAGCAACATCATTTTGTTGACACCCGTTGTTGCTATAGTATTAAAAACCCTCATTGTAGAACATCTTCACCCTTGAGTAGGATATGCTTTACTAGAAGCATTAGTTGTAATAGCAACTGTCGTTATATGTTATACTCTGGCTTATAATTTGCGTTTGAAATTATACGGAATAGACATTGCTTTGAAGATGAATGTGCAAATATGTGAAGTTATTATGCTTGAATTCCTTACAGCCTTACTTTGTGTATACGGACATTGTTTCTTTGGAGAAGGAAATGATCTATACTTTAGTATTGCTAAAACGATAGAAAGAAAAAATTGTTGAGAATGTCATTAAAATTGGCAAGACTAAGATCTCCGTTTGATGACCTCTAATAACAACGCCGATTCACAAAATTCTACTTAAGAAAAATCATCCTTTACCACACTTTCTTGTTAGCACAGCATATTGGTTGGCGTTTATTAGAACCATCTATAGAGAATTGCTCACTTCTACCCAGACTTGGGTGTATATAATTTGAAGTGGCACTCTAAATGAATTTGATACAAACACAGTTTATACATGAAACAATGTTTATTGAATTCGTTGCACATATAGAATTTGCTTTTACAGCAATTAGCATACTTACTACTTGTACGGAATATATATTAACATTCAATAAAAATACACTTTGCAATACCCACAACCGAGAGAGTCAAACCAGCAGTTCTGCTACGTAAACTTTGGGCCCCCTAAGCACAAGCGCCGGTTAACACCTGGAGCTGCTTACCTCGTAGCTCCCTCTCGCTTATCAATCAACTTTAACAACCATTTTACTTAATCAAGCTGCTTGGTATTTATACCAAGCGCGTATGCCGAAATTAGCATATCTCAAGCAGCTTCTTTCATTCATTCACTCAAAAGTTCGATTCTTGTGAATCGAATCTTATGTATACCTTACACATCTAAACCTCACCACTATCCTCTAATGTCAGAATGTAGCAAAAGGTAACTCGGTACATCAGATAGCGTGTTTACTCTGCCTAAGAAACTATCGCGGGTTTTTTTAACAGCCTAAACATGGGAATAGTGCTGCTTCCGTGTCTTGAAAATTTTCACTCCTGGGATGTATTTATGAACCAACATATATATTATACATCTCCAGCGCATCTTTTAGCCATAGACCTAAGTTTCGTCTTTATTACGGGCTTCTCGACAATGGCATGGTCAACAGGTTTGCTGGGGGTAAAGACTCGCAAAAATGGAATTTCTCTAAGTTTACTGCATCTTGCCAATCACCAATACAAATATACCCTAGTTCCAGTTTTGGAACCCCCCTCCAATGCATTAGAGGTGTAGACTTTATTTACGCAACATTAAGAAGTTCAAAAATCTCAGTTCATGGCTGATCAATATGTTCGAAATGTATACATTTGCATACGGAATGCATACTTGTGTACCATTACACTCTTATGCCCCGTTTGCATAAGTGGCTCCTCAAGTTAGAATATGCTCCATGATTTTTTTCAATTAATGTATTACATTGAGTATTTAGGAGGTATTTAATGTAAAAAAAGCATCTGAGTTCTAAAAGTAATAAGCCAATGTTAACGTTAGAAGACTAAAATAATTATTCATCGTATTTCCTCTAAAATAATGTAAATGACAAAATATGAATCTAAAAATTAATCTTTGTCACATTATATTTTTATTGGTAAGATTTTATATCAGTTTATACTTTATGTGAGTATTTTACTTTCATTGTTAAAAAGTTCGATGCTTGGAAATTTCTGATGAACCAATACACAGATTATACCAAGATTAGTAATGTATGTATTACTTTATTAAGATTGCTCTGTATAGTTATAGTTAAAATTTACCTAATTATACTGAATAATACTCCTAGTCAAAAGTTACTGAATATTAATTTATTTAATGAGTTTTCCTCCTCTCACTAATTAAAATATAGAAAAGTTTTTCAAATGTTCAAATTACGAAAGCCATGAATCAATGCGCCAATGCATATAATGCCAAGGCAATTTGCATAATAAGACTGAAATTCAGATTTTGGGAGTAAAATTAAATTTTATTTTTATTTTGTCTCACTAAATATATAATCATTTCCAAAGAGGTCTGTGACATTGTTAAACTATTTTCACTTTCTAAAGTACCAGTTACACTTAAAATGTTAAAAAATCCTTAAGTTAAAATTGTATTAGTTTAATTTCGTTTAATTTAAATAATTTCAATGCTACTTCAGAGAGTTCCTGCTTTGAGACTGGAACTCTGGGCATACTGGGTTGGCAGAGGTGGATTTCCTCTCTTTTTTGTCAGATGAAACCTAAGGCATGACGCAATAATAAAAAAATTACTTAACATGTTTTGGTGACAAAAGATAAAGCTATGAAAATGTAAAAGATGTTTTTATTGATATTAACTTCTTGCAAAAATTAATTTAAAAAATGACATTGAATTTGAAATGCGCCTGGAAATTTAGCTGCTGAAAGTGCCCATAAAAAATAAAACACCCTTAAAACAGCAAATATACGAAGTGAGCTACGCAAGTGTGGTTTGATCTACTCCAAAAACTTATTAGTTTAATTTAAGTAATATCAATGCTACTTCTATCAATCAATTAATTTAAGTAATTTCAATGCTACTTCAGAGCGATCTGCTTTGAGACTGGAACTCTGGGCCTACTGGGTTGGCAGAGGGGGATTTCCCCTCTTTTTTGCCAGAGGAAACCTAAGGCATGACGTCATAAAAAAATTACTTAACATGTTTTGGTGACAAAAGATAAACCTATGAAAATATAAAAGATGTTTTTATTGATATTTACTTCTAGCAAAAATTAATTTAGAAAAATGACATTGAATTTGAAATGCGCCTGGAAATTTAGCTGCTGAAAGAAAGTGAGTTTAATTTCGTTTAATTTAAGTAATTTCAATGCCACTTCAGAGCTATCTGCTTTCAGACTGGAACTCTGGGCATACTGGGTTGGCAGAGGTGGATTTCCTCTATTTTTTGTCAGATGAAACCTAAGGCATGACGTAATAAAAAAAAATTACTTAACATGTTTTGGTGACAAAAGATAAACCTATGAAAATGTAAAAGATGTTTTTATTGATATTAACTTCTAGCAAAAATTAATTTACAAAAATGACATTGAATTTGAAATGCGCCTGGAAATTTAGCTGCTGAAAGTGCCCATAAAAAATAAAATACCCGTAAAACAGCAAATATACGAAGTGAGCTACGCAAGTGTGGTTTGATCTACTCGAAAAACTTATTAGTCTTTCGATTCCATTATTGCAGCGACTTTTTGACACCCACTTGGTGAAGTGCGCCTCACGTGCTTTCAAAGTTTACATCATTTTGTTCCGCTCCTGCCAAAACTGCTTTTTCCCGATTTCTCTGTTGACTCAGCCGATTGCATCGCTACTTTCCCCCTACCAATAGCAATTTTATTGCTGGCCCCTGCAAGACGGACGTGCTTTCTGAACTGAGGTGGAAGATGGCATTTCACTTGGAGCATCCGAAAAGTGCTAGGAGTGCTTTAAAAAGTTTTATTGTCAACTTTTTTTTCTTCTAGCGAATTCAGCGTCACGGAACACTAATAGGGTGAGGGGGAAGTTTTGCAATATGTGTAGTCCCGCGTAAACTAAAGCGAAAGAAAAATTTTTTTTTCACCGATTTTAGTGTGATCGAGTTATATGAGTCTCAAAAAGCTATAAATTAAAAGAAAAAAGCATTTATTCCCTCTGTAATTAAAATGTTCTTAATTTTCTTTTATTTCCATTTCCGTTTTCTCCTCTTTTCAGGGGCTGCATGCATAAACATTTTAGGAAAGAAAGGAAAGGAATGCGCGACCGTATACAGCAGCGCACACACTATAAAACTCTTTTACGAAGTCATTTCATTCCACTTAAAAACATCTCTAGAGAAAATTCCGGACACTGAAAGTAACTCAAGCTTCAAAAGCGTTATCAAATGGAATATAAAAGGTAAAAAACAGTAAAACGAAACATTAAATAAAAAAAAATCGCTTCTACGTTTTTGACATAAAGACACACACACACACACACACACATATATATATATATATATATATAGAGAGAGAGAGATAGATAGATAGATAGATAGATAAATACAGGCTGATTTTTTATTAAACTGTCACTACTCAGAGCCCTCTCTAGCGTGATCTATAAACCAGAATTCCCCCATAATATAAGAACGACATGGGAAAGAGTTTCCGTGAAAGGTCCGGGGAGCGAGGTGGCCATGCAAGTGGAAAAAGCGACTGATGGGCTTTCTTTTGTAAAGCGATGGCGCAACACTTTCCGCACCGATGTTTATACCCCAAAATACTGGCGCTGCTGTCGACTACGTAGTCATGAATTTGCATTTTGATGTTTTACTTGCGTTTTATTTAAATTCTCGGGTGCACCGACAACAACCAGCGCCGTATCTTCGCCTATCGGTGACTTTCGGAACAATGATTTTTTTCATGGAAACTCTTCCCCATGTCGTACTTAATCCCTCTATCAATTTTGGTGGAATTTCGGTTGATAGATCGCGTGACAGGTGGCTCTGAGTAGTGTCAGTTTAATAAAAATCCCCCTATATATATATAATGAAACGGCTTTAACTTTAACGGTACAGGTGATGGATTCACACACACGCAGTCGTGGTTGCTGTAATAAACACATAGGGGACGGATTGAAGAGCCCGCACATCACTGATGAGGTGCACATTATTTTATTCCGGATTATTCTGCAGACATTTCAGGTACCTTTACAGCAGGACACACGCAAACAATACTAGTGGCCACCGGAATCTGCCGGGACAGTCAGAAGATGTTTATATCATAGTATAGTGGAATTAGTAGGTGGAGAAGGCACAGAAGAACGAGAGCGCGAGAGCCAAAAGGCAAGAGATTAAGGCAAATAACGACCGAAAATCGTTGTTCAACGTTTTCATACTATGGGGGCGCTAGGAGTGTATAGTTCTTTTAATTGGTTAGAATCGAATATCTGGATTGAACATGCGAAGGTATAACTCAACGTCGCAAGACTTTTAGTCCAGTAACCTACTACATCGTAAGTTGCATCAAGTGGTGATAGTAGGTTTCGTTTTTTTCTTGTATGGGATGTGACTGAGATCCAAAATCCAAGTTTTCAACCTCGGCAGCCCCCCGGATCACTTTTGAATATCCCCAAAACTGCAAAATTTTCGAACTTTTTGTGGTTTTTCCCCATTTTGACAATGAAGGAGCACGTTTTCAACAATAACCATAATAAACATTTTAAAACTAGATTAAATTTTATACAATTTGAGACCTGAATGGGCTCGGCAGACCTAATAGTTCCCGAGATACAGCTTTTAAAATTTGTCAGATTTTCTAAACTTTAAAATTTTAAGCTAATTTTTATGTTTCACCATATGCAATTGTCTTTATATCTTCAATAACCTGTCTCATATGAGTCAGTGAAGTTAAAATTTATTCAATTTAACATTTTGAAAGGGGAAGGGGGAGGAGGGTAACGTTTGGTGGGAGGGGGGGGTGGTCACTGTTCACAACCAGACGACTGAAATTGAAATACAAAATTCATTTAACAAACATTTACATCAAGTGTATACAAAAACTGTAAATGGAGTGAATAAAAGTGCAAACGAAATGTGAGTTAAAGGTGTTTCCTCCTCTTCGAAGGACGAGGGTGAAGCAAATCCGCCAATCCGCCTCAGTCAGTGCAATATTCATCGTCCTGGACCTCCAGAATGGAATGAAAATATTTATTTGTTGAATATCCCGAGGCAAAACCTTGTCAAAAAGTCCTAATATAAATGCAACACACATCTTGGTAATTGATAGAATTAATTGATAGAATTAATTGATAGTATTAATTGATAGAAATAATGGTATCTATAACATGTGGGTAAGAATTAATTAATAGAAATAATGATAACTTTCAACGAACATACGAGTGTAAGTATACCTGATATTGTTCCACGATTTGTTCAATAGCAATTCCGTCAAGTTTGCTGAATGGATAGTCGAGCAATCTATCCATCTCGTCGTCGTCGAGCTCGTCCAAATCGTGGGTGTTGACATCGACGTCTACCGTAATATCAGGCAGATTTTCGCAGGACTGGCTATTACAGGTTCCGCAGACAACTGAACACTTCAAACCTGCTTTCCTGCAGCTGCAAGCATGTCTACATCTCTTCTTGGAACTGCAGGAAATCGTATTCAGCAGGTTTGAGGGGGCTGCTTCCCTCGACATCATCTTTGGGGAAAGGCCTTGGTCTGTAGCAACCCACCCACATTCGAGCGGATTCTTTTTGTAACCCAGACACTGATGCACCTGGTGGTATGTGCGAAACGAATGTAACTTTGCAACATCTTGCGTGGGAGGAAGTCTGGTCAGGTTGAAACTGGTCTTGGCTGTAGCCTTTGTGAAGAGCTGGTAGCGCAGGTCGTTGAGGAATTGACAGGACCTTTCCCCACAGTACAGCTCAATGAGGATTTTCTCCCTGGCTTCAGCTACTTGGGCAGGTGTCGCAGCTGAATTAGAAAAAACTGCAACTTACTCTTTAAAGTCTACATGTTTCTGTAGTACGAGTATTTGAAGAAACTTGAGTTTCCCCTAGTCGAAGAAGCACGAGGTGGAATCATAGCCACTGAAGGCGTGAGTGAAAGTGATGAGCTGACTGTCTGCAGATGTTGAGGTGATTGAGTAGATGACATCTGACGTTTTGCCTCTTCCACACTTCTGAAGGTATATGGTACCTTTTCTGGGATCCCTGAGACCGGTGAGTATGGCCAACAAGTCTACGTCCTCTCCTGAAAAAACCACAACCTGAAAATCATAGGCCTTTCTGATAGCTGTTATGATGATTAGCGTGTTAGCATCTTCTTCAGCCTGAGAAACCTCAATGTGTTTGGCTTCAAATTTTCTTTCAGAAGTTGAATGAATCTTAATTTGTTTTTATCATTGGATAAAAAAATTTCTTGGGAAACATCAGGAGTGGTTGTTTTCTCAAATATCACCTCAGGAGACGAATGTGTCTGAGCTCGGCGATTACGTTCAGAGTTCTTTGTACTCTTTTGGTCAAGCTCTGTTGGGTAACCATCGACTACAGCTGTATTCTGACCGTACGAGGTCAGACCGTGCCTCGAGATATTTTACATATCGGGCAACTATCAACTCAAACGAGGAGTGCTTGGACCACACCACTTTGTGAAGGAGATGACCACCATCTACAACCACAAATTTAGTTTTTCCTCGTGAATCATCAATATTGACTGGCTGGAATGCTGCATAAAGATGATTTAGTGCCCTTCCTCATTTCCTCTTCAGTGAATAGAGATATTGGGAATGGTGGAAGCTCGTACGTGAAGTTCTTCAAATCTTCATCCGACTGTTTCAAAACTAATATCCAGTGAAACAGTGTGAGTGGGTCGATAGTCACTTGTCTGTTTCCAATTGTAACAGTACGAACAGTAGAGGAAAGAGACACAACTTTGGCTTTACGCTCGAATTTGACGTTTTGGAAATTTTGCCCTACAACCTTCACATTTCTTTTTCCCCAATATGTCTGACCCTATGACAGTTGACCCCTTTCTCTCATAAAGATCCATTGCTTAAGGACATGATCACATTCGTTTTACGAAATGGAGGGTAATTCAAAAACCAGTCGCACAGCTTCTTTGTATCAGCTTCATCTCGAGTAATTCGCGATGGTCTCGTTTCTACGTACTGCTGGGTTGTTTATGAGTTCACATTGCAGAAATCCTCAATCGCTGCATATATGTTCTTACCATCCCCAGTGTCCATCGGGTAAGTACAGTTTCAGTTATGCCACGGCCCTGGGTCAAACCTCTATAGCTTTTAATTGAGCACATCAGCACCTGTTCAAGGGTCATGTCTGACCATACACCTAACCAAAATTTTGTGAACGCCTGATGGTGAAGAATCCATCAGCCGTAAATAATGAATATTCAGTGGCATCCATACTGTTGCCCAAGTTCAACATGTCCTGGAGATAGAGATGCGTACACTTGGCATAAAAAAGTGGCCTACAGTACGGAAGAACGGGAGAACGTGTTGGATGATGTTCAAATGCAAACTCCAGTCTCCCATACTCTGCTTGGATGAACAGTTTCATCAATTCCACCATTCGAAAGTAGTTAAGCCACAGCTGTGCAGTAGATCCATTACCTTCAAGTTTCTGTAGGGCACTGTGGAGTTTTGTTACTATCGGGTGGAATTTTTCATTTTCATGCAGTTTTAAAATTGTAGATTTGTCACAGTCTGACAGAAGATTTTCGAGAACAAATGTCTCTTCTGTTGTAACAAGACAATTGTTTTCACCACCTCCTGTGCTTATGCTAGATAGGCAAAAGTGTGAGCCAATACATCTCGGGCATATGAATGGCCAGACATCATCTTATCGATACTGTTTTCAGCATAAATGTTCGCAAACAATTCTTCCAACCCACTTCCCCACATTATATTGCCAATCATTCCCATAAACGACATTAGTAAGTGAAATCCTCCCAATCTCGCATTTTAATTATTAGGCTTAAGATGTGATAATTATTAGGATTAAGATTAATATGTATGGTTTCCGATTCATATCTATTAGAAAAATAGTGGAATATAGCGTGATATTAAATGATGATATTATTGTGACGTAGAAAAATATTATTTTTGTTTTATTCTCAAATGGGCACATGTTAAATTTCTAAAGACAGGTAGACTCAGAGATTCTCAGTACCTGAGTTTGACATTAGGAAAATTCTACAGTGATTGTTCCCAAACATCACAAAATGAAATTACATACTTTAATTTATTTATATCAAAAGATAAAAATAATTATTATATGAGAGAATTATTTTAATAATTATCGATATTATTGATTTCTACGAAAATATAAGGAGAAAGTATAATCAAACCATTGAAAAGAATGCAAAACGGAAACTACAAGATTCAAAAGAATCTAATTCTTGAAAAATGAACTTAAAACCTTATTGGGTTTTTGAATTGACATCGGTTGATTTAAATGTTATTAATATGCAGGGACAAATTAATCGTAAACATGAAAATTAGCTTAAAAACTTTCAAGTTTAGAAAATTTGCCAAACTTTGAAATGCTGTATCTGGGAAACTATTAGGTCTACCGAATCCATCCTGGACTCCAAAAGTAGCAAGTTTAATCTAGTTTTAAAATGTGCATTATAGTCTTTGTCGAAAACGTGTTCCTTCGTGATCAAAATGAGGAAGAATCGAAAAAAGTTCGAAAATTTTGCAGTTTTTGGGATATTCAAAAGTGATCCGGGGGACTGCCGAGGTCGAAAACTTGGATTTTGCATGTCAGTCACATCCCATACAAGAAAAAAACGAAACCTACTACCAGCACTTGATGCAACTTAGGCCCCCCCCTTTTCATGACAAGGTTACTGGACTATTTCGGAACAGGCGCGGCGTGGCGAGACGCGTGACGCTGACTCATGTCTAAAAATAACTTTATTGTTTCGCACGTGCAGTAAAGGGAATAAAATAGTTGATTAATTCGTTTATTCCTAGGTCCCAATTTGAAATAGGGGCTGTGCTTTATTGAGGTAGAAAGGAATTTAGAATACGCGTTAGCTTTTCTAAGGAAATTAATAATGGTGGGGTGTTATTATTATACACACACACACTCGCGCGCATATATATATATATATGTATATATAACATAAAAAAGGCCCTAAATTCTTTTCAAGATTCTAAATTCTTCTAAATTTCCTTGTGCGTGGATTAATTTCGTTTCTGATTTAAAGAACAAAGACAGCTGCGTAGCGTTCCCTAGAAAATCCCAATTTCTCGCGCATCTTACATAAGGTATCACATGACCTCTGATACCAGAGTCATGGATAGCCAATCATTACTCTTTTTCATGATCACATGGCGAGTCACCTCAAAAGTTTATATAAGACCCTGCGGTCAAAATTCGAATTGCTTTTTTCATTTTCCGTCGCCACGAGAAGATGTGTCATTTTGTCTAATAAAATATTTAGTTGAATGTAACAATTGCCGTCTTTGCTCCCGGCCTACTATTATTCTTCTACTACTATTACTACTATTATTCTTCTAAGTCTTCGCTGTGACATGGTGGGTCCCTGATTTCATCGTACTTCTCGGGTTGGACCTACCATGTTACATATAGACACATACACACACACACACACACATATATATATATATATGTGTGTATTGTCTTAGCAGAACAATTTTTATATAGTGGCATTAATATAAAATAGAAGAGATCAGATATTAAGAAATGCAATTTTATAAAAACAATCTGAGCCAAAAAAATTAACAGAAAAAATAATTCAACAACAGAAACACTTTAAAATACTTTTATTTCACAAACTGAGATAGAAATGTTAATGTCCTTAAAACTTTTTTCTAAAATTTTTTTTTCACTTCTTTGCTTCTCTTTTGCAGGCTGAATTAAAATCCGAAAAAAATACGAAGTCAATGCTCCGGCAATAATTGCACCCCTACAACTGGTCTTTTCTGTGAGATGAAGCCTTCAAAGTGTATCTTCATTAATGACATGTGTAACTTGTATCTGTTGGAGATATATCTTCTTAAAAATGACCTGTTTGCTATTCCCTAGAACTTTCATCCAATGTAGTAAGTTATAAGAGGATTAAGAAGGCCGATCGAGATACGTATTAATCAAAGCTAAACGAAGCTCCTTCTAAAACTTTATAAAGTTTCTCTCCAATAATCCGCTTTTTAAAGAGGAAATAGGAACGCTGTGTCTCGGGTAAAAGCTTTTTGGAGATATAGAAATAGGTTTTATTTTTATATCTCTCTATAACTAGGGATATCCCTTTTACTATATAAAAAATGTTAGCTAAGGTTTTAAGTATCCATGTGGCATTAGATAGTAAAGAAGAGAAAGGGACTGTTACAAAATAAAGGATTTTTATCTTTCGCGTGATAATGGAAAAAAAGTGAAGATTATGAAAGCATTTTTAACAAAAAAGTAGACATTTTTAGAAGTGATAAATTGCAATCAAAATATTTAGGTCGTTTTTGGAAAATAATATATATAAATATGAATATTTGAATAAAGTTAAACACAAACATAAATTGTTTACATATGTAATCCAATGCATAAAAATACGTTTAAACATTAATTTTATATTTAAAATATATAAATCTACAGGGTGTATAAAACAACGAGACGTTGCAACTTGAGGATGACTTATTAGGTGAGATGAAGGCTTTTTATGGATGGTATTAGATAGAAAACTTTTAGGCTATATAAGCTGAAATCACACTACATGCCTTAACGATTTTAAATAATTGTATTAGAATGTGTCTCATATTCAATATAGTAATTTACTCTGGCAAAATGTGATCCTGTAGGACTGAGGAATTTTTCCCTAAACAGTCTAAGCCGCAAAATGTGTTTCGTTTTATAATTATTCACGTTTTAGTTTTAGAAAGATAATTTTGTAGTTAAGTGTAAAAAATGGCTAAATGCATATAATATTACGCTATTCTAGATAAAAATCATGTTAACAAAGTTATCTAAGTATCGAGTCTTTAGAAAATCGTAATTAATACCTTGAAAACCATTTTAACAATATTCAATATAATGAAAAAATATCCCTTCAAAAATCTTTTAATTAGGTCCTGATAAATTTCCTTTGATTTATATAAAATGAAATTTTTTAAACAATATGCAAATACGTTTATTATAAAGATCATTTCACGTATAAAATATTTAAAAGTGGAAATTCATTTAATTTCGGGTAATCCCAAACAAACCATACTAGATGTTCTTTAAAATTAAAGCAATTATTCTGAAAACGCTCAATTAGTTTTCGACTTTAGGCCTCTCTCTATGATAATAACTTATGAAAAATATTTTTCTTGGTTCTTCTAACAGTGTTGTAGATAATTTTTACTGTACGATGCATTTTTTTAAACGTGTGTAAAACATAAAGTTTCACGTATTCAGAACTCTAGATTATTTCAACTATATATACAAAACAATTCTGTGACTGACTGACTGACAGATAACGCACAGAGCAAACCGCTGGACCTAAAGGGCTGAAATTTTGCATGGCGATTCTTCTTTTAGTGTAGGGGTGCACTAAGAAAGATTTTTGAAAAATGTTTCTTAGATTTCTTAAAATTAAATTTTTAAGCTGTTTTTGTAACTTTTTTTAAAGTTTGAATTTTTAAAATAATAATCTGAGGGTTATACAATTTATATCACAAGACAGATCATAAAAATTCCTTTAAAATGAAATTTTTTTCGAATCTTTACCTCCATTTTCTGATTTTTGGGGAATTTTTAAAGATCAATTTTTAGAATTTAATTTAATAAATGCTGATCACGTGATTTATTTTTCTAGTACTTTAAATTAATTTTACGTCACATGCATAACAACGAAATAAATTGACAAAAAATATTAGAATACAGTGAATGACAAAATTTAACCACTAGACTAATTGAGATGGGAGTTTTTAAGAATTTAATTCAAATTAGTGACTACCATCCAGGAACATACAGATCACATCTATCCAGGCATTCTTATAGAATGGTTTTGTGAAAGGGCCTTTTTGACTCCAAAAAATGTTCATAAATGACATATTGCTAAAGTCCTTTGACGGGGAAGAAATGGTCTGCAAGTCGATAGACACTGTCTGTAATTCAGATGATTCCGTTAACTATCCGGTAGAGTTTTTAAATTTCCTTAAACCACCGGATCCTCCATACCATAAGCTCTCTTTGCGGAAGGACACATCCGCAATGGTCCTTCGGAATTTAAAACCACCAAAATTGTGTAATGGCACTAGACTAAAGCCATGCATAAAAATTTAATCGAAGCCATTATTTTAACAAGGTGTGCTTAAGGAGAAAAAGTGTTCGTGCCACACATTCCTCTCTAATACACAAGGACCTCCCCTTTGAATTCCAGAGACTGCAATTTCACATCATAGTATGCTTCACCATGACGATAAATAAGTCTCAAGGTCAAACTTTAAACACGCTGGCGTAGATTTAAGAGAAAATTATATCTCCCACGATCAGTTTTACGTGGCTTGCTCACGCGTAAGTTCGCGGACGAGCCTGGTAATAGTAGTTCCGCCCAATTTAGAAATAAAAAAATATTGTTTATAAGGAAATCCTCTAAAAAGCAATTTCATTACTTTTTCATTGCAATTGTCTTAAAATGTACTCCGTAGCGAAGCATGGGTATTCAGCTAGTCCAATATGAAATAGAACTTAGTTGTATTTCTATATCTTAAAATTTTCTACACAGAGCTGAATTTTAAATATTATCTAACTTTGTTAAAAAATGGTTTCAGATTTTGTTCAAACATATTAAACCATTAGAGTTTCACATACTATTCAAGTATGCGGAACGAACTTAAGAGAATTGGTAATTGGTCCACAGAGGCAATAATGCCCAATGCTCCGTTGCGAGAAGAACTGCACTTATCAGCCTTAAACTTGGTTGCATTTTTAAAGTCTAGTGTAAAGTCTATTCAAGTGAAGAAACTGTAATATACTGATTCATGTAAGTAATAGTTTATTTCCAGAAATATACATTTTCTTCAGTTAAACGCTATTAGTCTATAATAGTTCTAATTAATTCGTATATTTTTGTACATTTTCGACTTGCTTAACCATGATCATTCTAGGTGATTTTAACTTACCGAATTAATCAGGTTGCATTTAAATAGTAGCCAGCAATCAATAATTAACTAATAGTTGTGCTGTAATCTAATTTCTCTACCTTCTTTTCTGCATTTTAACTATATTGTCTGATAAAGTAGATGTCATATGCTACACTATACTTTTGCACTTTATAATTTCTTTCCACTAACCGAATGACTCGGTACACTATGTACAACAAAATACATTACAATAAATCACAGTATATTCGTCATTTAACATAAGAAATTGACAAAGATTTTAATTAAACTTCATATAATCAGTAAATCTTGTTCATGGAATCATAAAGATTAATTCTATGGGTAGTTTGTTCATTTGTCAGTTAAAAGCGCTGTTATTTTAAAAGTAAAAAGTGTGATTAATAGAAATGTTTCAGCGTATCATTATTGAAATATTACTAGTCGTTTATATTTGATATTATTACCTATCATATCTTATGAATTTTAAAAAATTTCTAACGACTAGTAATATTTCAAGCTAAAGTATCAAATGTAAATATATATATATATATATATATATATATATATATATAATGTATATGTATATATATATATATATATATATATATATACATATATATATATATATATATATATATATATATATATATATATATATATATATATATATACATGTATATGTATATATATATATATATATATATATATATATATATATATACATATATATGTATATATATATATATATATATATATATATATATATATATATACATGTATATATATATATATATATATATATATATATATATACATGTATATGTATATATATATATATATATATATATATATATACATATATATATATATATATATATATATATACATATATATATATATATATATATATATATATATATATATATATATATACATATATATATATATATATATATATATATATATATATATATATATATATATATATATATATATACAGGGTCCTATTTTTTAGAATGATAGTACTCAGAGACATCTGTTGTGCGATCTATCTCCCGGAATTGATGGAGTGACTAAGGACGACATGGGAAGGAGATTTCCGTGAAATAAAATTAGTTCCAAAAGTCGCCAATAGGGGAAGATATGGCGCTCTTGTTTGGCGCACCCGAGAATTTTCATAAAAGGCAGATAAAACATCAAAATATAAATTCACGACTATGTAGTCGACAGCAGCGCCAGTATTTCGGGCTATGAAGATTAGAGATGAATGCCGAAAAAGTTGTAATCAGACAAATGAATAACAAAGAAATTTCCTTGCAACACCACTTTGTGCAGCAATTTCCCTTCTCTCTCCTTCAATATGACTTTATAAAAGACTTTATAATTCTGTGGGGAATTCTCTTTCAATATGAATTTATAAAATATGACTTTATAATTCTGTGGGGTTATTTACTATCTAAAGAAAATTAGATAGTAAATAACCCCACAGAAAAATATCACATGGGTTAGGTCCGGAGAGCGAGGTGGCTATGTAAGTGGAAAAAAACGGCTGATGACGTTTTCTTCTGTAAAGAAAAGTCGCAACAGATTTCGCACTTTATAGCCCGAAATACTGGCGCTTCTGTAGTTACATAGTCGTGAATTTGTATTTTGATGTTTTACTTGTCTTTTATGCAAATTCTCGAGTTCTCCGACAACAAGCGCGTTATATCTTTCCCTATCGGCCACGTTTGAGCTATTTACTAACTCTTTCCCATGTCGTCCTTAGTCCTTCTATCAATTTTGGTGGAATTCCGGTTGATAGATAGCGCTACAGATGGCTCTGAGTACTGTCATTTATATATATATATATATATATATATATATATATATATATATATATATATATATATATATATATATATATATATATATATATATATATAAATTAAAAGTAATATTAAATATACAATAATAGACAGAAATTAAAAACATTATCGTAATAGAATGCTTTACATAAAATGTGCTGAAAATGCTAAATTTGACATTATGGTAATATCTGGTTAAAATACATATTATGTGGTTAAAATATAAATATATATATTAAAAATAATCTAATGAAAAACTGTTTTACCGTGAAAAATATTCTCCGATTTAATTTTTCGTAAATTAACGACGATGAATGAATCAATGTGAATGACTGACTGACTAGTGTTTACATTTTCA
>OU015501.1:138042096-138049596 GCA_907164885.2 Dolomedes plantarius
GAATCTATTCTACTGAAAAAGTATTTATCGCAATATGATATCTGAGCATAAGGATAACCAATTAAAATTTTTAATTTGAGAACTGGACATTTGAACTGAACTGAACTAAGAAGTTCTTGCTTACGATGAGATGGAATTTCATGAATTTTGTGTTGAAAGTGAGGAACATTAATCTCAAGGGAACAAGTATTATATTCCATATATCTAACGCAAGCGCATTTGATGTAAGGCGGTATGTAACTCATGTTGAAAGTTTATTTTTACCATTAAGATTTTTTTATTATAGTTGTGATGTTGAAGGTCAAATAATTTATGGAATAGTTGAAATATAACAGTCATCTGTTGGATTTCATTATTTAAATAGCAAAGAAATATTACATGTACATAAACCTTGTGAGAAAACTTGCTTTTAATTTGAAGAATTCCATTATTTTTACAACGTGCGTACTGTCTAAACATTTTTCTTACACTCTGGATTTTTACCAAACTCAAGAAGTCTTTGAAAATTTTGATATTGGGAGATAATGAGGTGAACAAGATTAATGCAACATAGTATCTTTAAGATATACTAAAAGTCGATTTCGGAAAAGATTTAAACAGTGGAACATCTTCTGTGACCGCTGAAGTCAGAAAAAGTGTCCTTAAAAAGGCCATAAACTGAATTATTTCTTTCCTGGTTATGAATCGGATACTTATCAATATCTTGTTCATACTTTACGCCGTCTCTTTGAATTAAATTTTGTTACCGTTGAGTTACCCTATTAGATTAAACAATTTCCTTGCAATATATAAAGGAAAAATATGGCAGTCTATTTTAAGTATAAACGTTTCATCACTTTTTATAGGAGCATATCATTATTTTTCACAAAATGTTTTTTTTTTTATACATTGGGTCATCTCATATATAATGAGGTATTTTGAAATGATCTAATACCGGGTTTCTTATGGGATGACCCACTATTTATAAGTAAATAAAAATGCATATAAGATTTGTATCATTTTTTTACAAAAGAGGAAAAAAATTTATTTATAAACAAACTCAAATTTTAATCTTTTTTAATATTTAAAATTCTTTTCTTTATTTTTATTTCCATAAATTACTAATTTTACAGTAACTATTATTTTGCAATTTGCGGATTTGTCTTCTTTGAAAAATACAACATGGTAGCTGATTAAAACATGAATTTTATATGTGTAGTGAAACTGACATAAAAGTACGGATTTTCTAAATATATTTTGATTATATGATGTTGAAACAAACGTAAAATTATGTTTCCTTCTCTTAACACCTTAAAATTTATGAAAATTTCCTTATTGTCAAGATTCATTGCTTGAAGTTATAATGCACCCCTTTCAATCTTACGAGTTAAAAATTAAAAAATCACTAACTAGAAGGTATTTTTGGATTAATCTTTTATACAAAATTTATTTTAATGCACTTAAGTTTAACATTTTTAAACATCTTAAAGAAATACTTAAACTTACTATACTTATTTTCTGAATATGCTAACTTAATAAAATATTTTAAAATATTTTGATGTACTGCTTCTAATTAAATGAAATGGATAATTACATTATTTAAAAGGATAGTATCATATTTAAGGGTTTCGAGTGATGCATAATTGGAATTTATTCAATGAATATGCGAATAACTCATAAAGAGTTTCTTCTGCCTGTCAGTTATTTAGATTTCAGAATATGTTTGTAACATTTTAACTAAAAATACTGCTTTTAAAATGTTATGAAACTTTATAAGACAGATATTCACTTTGAGCATTTGTCGGAAATTACTATGAAACAAACAGCTGTCTGAGAAAGTTTGAATTGAACGTATCATCTAAAATCTTTAGTTTGTAATGGAAACATTGAAAGCACTTTTATGAGAGGGATGGAAATGTTACCTGTCAAAACATTTTATCCTAAATGTTTATATTTCGTTTAATGCATTCACGGGAAATTTCTGCATATTACTCAAAGTATTATTTGTAAGCTTATTAAATAATTTAGTTAAGAACAGAATACTTTTCGCGTCTAAATAAATTTGAAATGCCGGCATTTTTAGCAATTTAAAAAGGATTAGCTCAATTTATAATTGGATTGAAATATCATTTCCTATGATATCTCTCCTCAATAAATTCAAGTAAGTGTTCATTTTATAAAATTTATAAAATTATATTACGCTGATTGTAGAAAGGTTCCTACGCCGTGCGACGGATAGCATAGCTTATAGACCTAGAGTATGAGTTCAGTTTAATATCCAAGCGAAGACATTAATGTTACTATGATTTAATCTTGTAGGGATTATGGTAGTTAACCTATTGGATGCTACATTTGTAAAGCATCAAACTGATTAAAGGGCGTAGGGTTAATTGCCTTAAAGTTATGTACCCGCCGCATTGGAAAATTATAATAAAAAAGATATGAAAATAATTGGTACGAAAAAGTTATTCAAATTTAAGTGACTTTATTTATTTCTTATTTCTGTTTTTTTCTTTGATTAAAAAATAATTAGGTCTGCTCACGAATCCAATTAAAACAACATTACGTTTGCCAAGGAAAGTTTTCTTTTTGAAGCTTCGTAAAAAATGGATATAAAGGCTATTTTCTTTTATAAAGGTATTATTGACAATTGTTCAATTTTTATTTCGATTTACAGCGCATTATAGCAGTATCGAGAACTTATAAGTGCATCTTGTATAAAAGTTTCTAATTCAGCATTTTCACTCTCTCAGGAGATGAAATGATACATTAACTAACAGGACAGTAACAGCATCTATATCTTAACTACATGAAGTAAAATAATATAAACAATTCAACATGAAAAAACATTAATATGCGGACATAGGCTGCCAAACAAATTAACTTTAAACCTACCCTAGCGTTGAAAACTTATTGAAATAAGTTTTCAATAAAAGATTGTGCATTTGCAGCAAATCCACATATTGAAAATGGACAAATATAACTAAAAATAAATAATCCAACAGAGCAAGATAATTAATGGAAGAATGTAGACACAAAACAAACAGAAAACAAGCACTTAGGGCTCCACGCACCAAAGGCAAGATTCTGTAGTAGTGCCGGAACTAAACCAGAAATCGAAGTAACCGACTGGTCTCGTCATCAGGGAGCCTAACCAAATCAGTTACCTCAAGGGGAACTTTCTAAATAGGATGCAGGTCTAACCAAAAGACATCCCAATTCCCTGAGATCCCCATTGAAACAGATAGTCAAAAGAAAATGAAAGAAAATGAAAGTCAAAGAAAAAGAAAGTATAAGACATGGACAACTTCCACTAAGGGTTCAACGCACCATATAAGCAAGTACACATATAATCCTAATGAAAATACTAAAGAAAAGATGCTCACATACCCTAAAACAGTGAGTGACGGTTATGGTGAAACAGCAGCCAATTTTTACCCTAGTAGTTATACCACTGTGGTAAAACCACAGCGCCACATCCTAATGAAGTTTAAAATAAGTATGAAACAGAAACCCTATCCTAAATGTCTTTAAAATATGCCCGAGTCTAAATGCCATTTTTTTAAAACTTTTAAATATTATAGTTAAATAATTCATGATAGCGAATTAAAAATTGGGATATATGATAAAAGATTAGTTTTTAACTTTGAGGTTATCACGTTTAGTAATTTCCATAGGAACTTGATCTATAAAATTTATTATAATATATTTCCGTCACAACTAAACAGAATAAAAAACATTTGTAATAACACTGAAGATTTTTGGGAGGCATGTGGCATTTCCGAGGAAAACCTACGTAAGAACAATTCCCCTAATAATTTCGGCAATTTAAAAATTTTTAAAAAATGGCATTTAGACTCGGGAATATTTTCAAGACGTTTAGGATAGGGTTTCTGTTTCATAATTTTTTTAAACTTCATTGGGGTGTGGCGCTGTTGTTTTACTACAGTGACATAACTACTAGGGTAAAAATTGGCTGCTGTTTCACCATAACCATCACTCACTGTTTTAGGGTATAACTGATTTGGTTAGGCTCCCTGATGACGAGACATGTCGGTTAACTCGATTTCTGGTTTCGTTCTGGCACTACTACAGAATCTTGCCTTTGGTGCGTGGAGCCCTGAGTGCTTGTTTTCTCTGTTTGTTTTGTGTCTACATTCTTCCTATAATTATCTAGCTCTGTTGGATTAATTATTTTTAGTTATATTTTAACTACATGAAGTTACACATGTCTGAAAATGATTGAACATTTATATACAACTTAATTTTTACCACTAAATGATACATATTCGATAATAAGAACAGGAAGACGTACCTTACTAACACCGCAAATAAAAAATAAATAAAGTGACTCTTATTTTTTTTCTATATATTTTTTATCTAAACTAAGTAATATAGTTCTCCATCAAGCCGAGAAGTATTAGGTACAGTTGTCTCTATAAATAATTCGCAAATGTATTTTGAACTTTGACTTGACGGTCTAAATTATTGTTCCCCAACTACAAAATTTTGATGGTTCCAGTAGAACTATAGCATATTATTTTATTTATTTGTATAGTGGCTATTCACGACAAAGTATGAATAATACCTAATTATCCTTTTTACTTATTAACAGTGTAAGGCTTAGTTGATATTTTAATACAAACGTCCTGAATTGTTTACACGTGTGATAGAACTTATACCAATCATTTTAATTTCTTCCATTTCTTTTGTATAACGATATTTTGTTTTCTAAGCTTGCGATCTGTATATATAACTATATCTCTCTTTATATATATACATATCTGTACACACATACATTCATGAACGAACACACACACACACACACACACACACACACACACATATATATATATATATATATATATATATATATATATATATATCTATATATATATATATATATATATATATATTACATACATATATATATATACATATATATATACATATATATAACGTACATATATATATACATACATATATATACATACATATATATATATATATACATATATATATATATTAATTGATTGAGGAAATGTCCAAAGCTTTTAAATTAGTTCACAATGAGAATTATTTGTATTTTAGTATAAAATAGGGAGAGAAATGATAAAATCAAACCGTATCTAACATGCTTCTTAACCTTCTTAGCATGTATTACATTCGTTTTAAAAGAGAATTCGAATGAAAATTGGATTTGCTTTAAAGATTTTAATGTATATTCTTGCCGTATATTAAGCTAGCTTTAGAATACAAATGAAATGAAGTCGTTCCGCATTTTCTTTACAGGCTGTAAGAGGTCGAGTAAGACTAATGATGCTACACTCTCCTGTTAATTCAAGCAGTGTACCGGAACTAGAGAAGAAAGAAGAAAAATAGAGACGCCTGCATTGTAGCTAGCGGCCGAAGGTTTCCGGAAAGAAGTGTTCCTGACGACAATTTGACAGAGCGTCACAAACGGTGTTCCGACGGAAGGAGCTGCTAAGTGTACAAAACTCTCTGCTCAGTTCGACTGTTAATTTTATTTTCTTAAATCCCTGCTCTAGTTCTGTTTAAATGCACGTGATTTAGCAAGAACATAAGTGTGATAGAGTACTCGCTGGGTGCGCCAGTCTAATTAATGAGTAGTAAATAAAAATAGTGAACGACTTTTAAGATGATGGGATTTAAAATGTTTTGTTACCCTGGGGAAATGTTTTTTTCTCGCTGATAACGACCAGATGTAAATCATGGTAACGTACTTTTTTAATAATATTGTAAAAGATATGGTGGTAAAATGCAAGATACAGGGGCATGAAGGAATAGAAAAAAATGTAATAAATTCATTATAATTAATAGTAAAATAGGATGAATTCTAAAGAAAATTGATCTTTCTTCATTAGGAGCAGAGTAAGGGAACGCCTACACTGTATGAAAAGTTAAGCAAATGGAACTTACGAAGTGCTGCCATGTTGAAATTGCAAACATTTGAGATGGAATTAGGAAAAGAGTAGAAACCGTGAAGTAAAGTGAAAACAAGAAACATAAGAAGGATTTTCAGTAATTCTTCTCATGTTTTCTTTTCTACTCTTTTACTGTAAGACTTACAAAATCAATTCAAAAATCTAAGTAGTTACCGATTATCAAGATGAAACTCATTAATTATCATGCAAAAGTTCATTAAACATCGACAATTAAACATTCTTTAATAAGTTTAACTAACCTAAGTTATTTTGAGAAATCTTGAATTTCTTTTGTTTGCGAGGGAAATGGGATAAAATATTCACCAGGAAGTAAAATAACCAAGTTCATTGAATTTTTCTGTCTGTATAGTGTTATAAAAACTCGATATCGTAGTTATTGTTGAATCTCGTTTAAAGAATTTCCCAGGTGTAAATAAATTGTTCTACTTAAAGAATCAATTTAACTTCTGTAATCCAAAACTTTCTGTTCCTTGATGTGGAGGACGAAAATGAACGAAATAAACGTGAAGTTTTTTTGAACCACTCAAAGAAATTTCAAGGGTAATTTATTCATATTTACGTATCGAACGGTTATTTCCCCACTTGATTATTTTTAAAGTTAATAACTTCATCAATTAGAAATTGAACTGAAAGCAATATTCATCTCCCCGAACTAAAACCCATTTTCACCGTGTTTTTAATACATTTTTAATTCGAACTATTTCTTAATTAATGTAAATTCAGTTCAACAGGCATAATTCTTAATTTAGGCTTTTTAATTATTAGTCAGAGAATCTTTGGAAGTGGTTTAGTTCGGCATTATTAAAAGGAAATAATGAATGCATTAGGCTGTAGAAGCATATTTTTTTCATCTGTATCAAAATTGTTACGTTTGATAGAATTTCTTTGAAACCATTAAAGTATTTGATCGTTTAAATAGGAATTCTTTGATGCAAACAAGATGAACTAAATTAAACATATGTCTAAAAGTTAGAGTACAGTTTTTAATTTAGTTACATTTAAATGCATGTCTGGGACGAAGAATTTAGATGTAATAGAGAAGAACTAAAAGAAAACTTTGTGTATATTTCGAGTAAGAAGTATAATGGCATGCAATATTTGACTAGGAGATATTGAATCTTCTTTCAGTATGGAACGTGTTTATCAACAGCCTCGAACCTGTATTAAGAGAAGACGGTTATAGTTAAATGATGTAGAAAAGATCATATTTATGTGTATTTAAGATTTCATGAATTTTGTCCCCAGGTTAGTACATAAAACTTATCTAAGTCCAATATCAGAGAAAAGTAAAAAATAAATTTCGAAACGTACCAAATTTTTCTAAAAATAATTTAAAATTTTAACCACATGTAAAGACTACGTTAAAAAGATATGATTTTTGGCCTTTTTGCGCAATTAAGTTCTCATAATACCTTTCGAATATACAAAGCCTCATAATTAGTATTTCTTTCCTCAAGACTAAAGTTTTGATTTACAACGTTCTCTTTTGCTATGTATCTACATATAACATACCTACATACATACATACATACATATATATATTATGTTAAGAGCC
>OU015501.1:138054596-138159596 GCA_907164885.2 Dolomedes plantarius
CTTTTTTTTGTGAAAGCCAATATACAAGTACTCAGAAAGTTGTCGGAAATTATCATTAAGGGAATTGAGGAAACACGAAGAGAAAAATTTAAATTGACAGTAACAAACTATAGTTTTTTATTAATATTACCTTTGAGGGATTACCAACTCCATGTGACAAGGCAATGTAGATAATATGATGACTTTGTTGCCAGAGCTAGAGAGTCTGAAAAAAACGCAGCATCATTCAGCGATACAATAATACATGTCTAGACAAATATTTTCTCCAAGCGCTTTTTACGATGTATTTTCTTATATGCAACTGTGAGTATTATGAGAAGATTTTAGAATACATGTACTCAAGTTATTGATAAATGGAACAATCTAAGAAATGCTTTTTGTACTGCTGTTCATTTTCTGCTGAAACACCCAAGAAAGAATGGTTGGTCAGATTTCATGTTGTGAAACGAGTTTTAATCTTGAAAATTATGCAAATGTATTGTGCGCACAATAGAGGCTAAAACATGATTCTAAGGGTATAAAAGATTGCCTCAAAAAAGAAAGTATAAAAAGTTGAATTACTTGGTTGAAAGGAAGCTGTTTGTCGTATTGGATACTGTTGCATGCGTTGGCAGAAACACTAGTACAATTTTTGCGTACTTGGAGACAATGGACGCTACAAGGTTCTACGCCTTCTCATAAGGGTTGTGAAGCACCACACATCAAAAATGTTAATCAGTCATTGTTAAGCATGGCGAGTGATAGAACTACATACACGACGTTAGAGCAGGAATGGAGGGTGGTGAAACGTCGGGAGATGTCTGCCAGCACTTTTCCCCGGGGATTCTACAACGAGGGCAATCGTCGTCAAAACCTGACAAAGCTCTGTCACTTCGCATTCTTATTGCGACTGTCCTTACCTCTATAATTTAGCCAGCTGAACTATGACAGCCGTTGCCTTATTTGCAGATACACTGGGGATATATCATCTGGAACGGTACATCGTAGATTGCCATATTAGTCGGACTCCAAGCGTGATGGTTTAGAGCTCTTTTCCTTTATTCAAGTCTTTAAGTTGTGCAGATTGCAGGCGCAGTCTTCAGAGCGCCAAAGTGGTCTGAAAAATAGATGTTCTAGTCCTTTTAGAGATCATCCATGGAGCTATTTTTCAAAAGGAAAACGCTCGTTGCTCGCATTGTCCAACGTGTTATCTGTGACCAATTAGTAGTACTATTACATTGACATGCCCAGTCGCCCTATTTATAGCTCTAAGAACACATTTGGGATTTATTTGATCATTGGTCGGTATGCCATCACTCTCAGTCACAACGGAAGAATTATGCAGAAGTGCTGAATCAGCGTCGACATTTTACAGACAGCCATCCAGAATCTTTGCGGCTGAATGACACTCCATGTGTTGGCAGTTAAAACCTCTGAAGAAGGGATACAAAATACTGATTTTAGCATATTTTTTTCGCTATCAGACCTGTTATGTCAAACATTTTAATCTGTCCCATGTGTCATTCAAATAAATTTAATTGCTGTCACTCAAGAATTTGCTGGTGCTGGAATTTCAATGAACGCCAGTGTATTTAAAAATTTTATTAATTATAAAGGTACTACAAATCTCCTAGCCAAATGTGGTATACAGTTTGAAATAAGTTGCTGTTGCCTTTGTCGCCTGTTGCAGAATCTGAGGTATTGTACATCTGCATTCTGCCTCTAGAATTTATACTCGAAAGACTATAAAAATATATCATTCATATAAAATATTTCAAACTCATTGGCATACTCATACATAGTTTTATACTTTAAATTTCAGGAAAATTTTAATTTATGTTTATAAATAACACAATCAAAGATTGGCATTAAAGAATTTCAATGAAAAATATTCTTTTATTGCAATATATATACCTCGATAAAAATCATTTATTATTTAATACATTCCCGACTAGATTTACATTTTCGCCTAAGTTTTACTTTCTAATAAACATTAATCAATAAAATTTTTTTATCTTCAGATCATACTAATTTTTATAACTGCAAATTTATATATATATATATATATATATATATATGTTTCTCAACATTCTTGGCCTCTAGAAGCAATTTTACAATTGAAAAGTAACCATTAAAATGAAAATAGATCGTTTACACAACATCAGTAGATAATTTAAACAATAACATTAGATTTCTTAAAATAAGATTTTATTTTCTTCCGACAGAACAAGTTGTTTACAACGAACTTGTTATTTAAAGAGTTAATCTCTTGATGGGAGTTATTTTATTGATGTTTTTTAAAACACTTAGGGAGATTTCATGCCAAAAATGATTGATGGTTTGAAAAAATTGAAAAAAAACGTAAAATAAAATGAAATTGTATGAAAGTTTAGGTTTTTATTTTAGGTTTAACGTTTTTATTTATTTTTTAACCTGATAAAATGAATCGATATGACTTGTTAATAAAGGCAGTTATATGGGTTTTCCTCGGTTTAAAGCGCTAATAATCTCTAAAAATTTAAAAGCATTTTGAAATTGTGTTCTTTAGAGACACTTACTACCGTACATAATGCATATTTCCCACCAAAATTTTCTTTCTGGTTCTTGTTGTTCAGACTTTGATATATATTGTAATGACTCCCATTTAATGCATAATGTATTTAATATAAATTACCATTGCCCAAGACAGCTGGAGGCAGTCGCCTTAGCGACTTAAAATACCGGAAGCGCTGACGACAGTTCACTCGAACGGGAAGCCGTCCACGAAATGGAGCCTCAGACCGGAAGCGTCCAATCAACCGGGAATGTTACCGGACAAAGAAAGAATGCGTTTTCCAGACCCTTCGAGAACGTTCGGTGGAGGTATATAATAAGCCACTGAATGCAGGTGAAGTGGTTAGAGTTAGGTTAGAACTGAAGCCGGGACAAGGAAATGATGCCGAATTTCTGGCAGACCTAGAAAGACTGGAATGAGAGCAGCGACGAATCAGGACTGACCTCCCCCATCGGTATCGTTCTTAAAGGGGAAAGGAAGTTCTTAAAGGGGTTACAATAAGGTTCATCCGTGAAAAATCCATTTCACAATCTGTTGAAGATATCGGAATGATATCGAGAAGGTGCATTGAAATAATCCTTCTTGAATTATTTTTTCTTCCATGTATTCTCAGAAACTTTGTATATACAGATAGTTATCAAAATAACGGAAACACTAAGAAATGTCATGAAAACCTTTATTAATACGGAACATGATCACCTTTGTCATGTAATACCACCTGATTCACCTTGGAATTGGATTACACAAGTCATGAATAGTGGTTAAGAATATATTACGTCATTCTTCAGGGAAAAATACTGAAAGTTCCTGTAGAGATATTGGGGTGGATCGATACCTGTCTGTATCCACTTATACAGATCACAGTGGTTGGATGATATATAGTCGGGGCGATTGTACACGGCTAGATAACATATTTGACTTCTTTTACATGCTCCTCAAACCAATACTTGATAGATTTAACTGTATGTATAGGGGGATTATCATCCTGGAGAACGCCATCTCTTGCAACAAACAATGTTTGCACCATAGGATTAACTAGTGAGCTAAAATTTCGACATAGCCCTTCCCATTCAATCTCCCTTTCAGGGATACAATAGGGCCTGAAGAAAACCATGAGATGCCGTCCCAAACCCTGATAGATCTACCTCTATGATTGAAAGTTGAGATGAAACAGCCAGAATCTTACGATTGTGTAAGTATTCTCCAGACATACGCACATCCTGTTGCGAGGAACAATGTGAACAATGATTCGACGGACTAAATGTCGTTTTTCGGCATATTACTCGACTGGAATTTACCTCGTGGCATCATTGGGGACGATATTTAGTATTGGGATCTTTTACAAGTGGCTTGGGAATAGATACTCTTCGTAAATGCTTTGTTTGTGAAGTTCACTTCTAACACCAATGGTTGATATTGGAACATGCAGATGTAGATTGAGCTTTTCGGTCATTTTGGTTGCAGTTGTTTTCTTTCTTCATGTCACAATCCGCTTCAATACCTAGTCCGTCTCTTTCACTTAACTCTCCCTTTTGTCCACTATTCTGTTTGGCAAAGAAATTTTTTTCCGTGCACTCTGTATGCTATCATGACTTTCGATACCATAGCTCGAAAAACTCTCATTAGCCTGGGGTCGCAGCAACAGATACTCAATTTAAACGCGCTCCAACAATTTGCCCTTTTTGCAAGGTCTGCAAAATTTGATATTTTAGACTGTTCCCCCCCAAAAGCACGATGACTTTAACATCATTACTGCTACCTGAGAGTAGAATAATGCATACACTATATTATATAAAATAATACCGGTGGCCAGAGTTGTTTTTAAGGAATACTAAGCACATTCATAACACCACTAAAATTGATAGGTGTTTTCATTATTTTGATAACCTGTATATATATATATATATATATATATATATATATATATATATATATATATATATATATATATATATATATATATATATATATATATATATAATTTTATGATTCAAAATTTTGTTATAAAAAAATTAAGTAAATAAATAGAACTATTGCTTTGCGTCTCACGGATTCAATTTGTTTCTTTGCAGAAACTAGACGCTATGATAGTATAAATGTCTAACATATATCCTTTTGTATAAATTATAAGCATCATTATTGATTTTATAATGAGTTGCTACCCATTACTGCTTAAAATTATAGATGAATAAAACGTTTATACCATTTCAACTGGAACCTATTTATAAGAATTTTTGCTAACAGGTTCTTGACTATCACAGAAGAAAGTGTAAGATATATCAGCAATAAAACAAATTACATCCGTAGTAGGTTGCAGTAAGGCGTTTTTAATTAATATTTCTTTTTAAAAACCCTGGAGATATAGATCTTTAAAAAGCATTTTATTCATCAGTCGGAAAGCAAAAATCGTTTTGAAAAAATATCGAGCAATTTAATCTGCAGTATGAAATTTAAGATACTATTAAGGCTGCTATGTACTAACCCCATTGGATTCGCTCACCTCAATGTTAACCTATGGAGAAAATTTGTCCACGGATTGCCGACTTGGATTCAAAGATTTTTTTTTTAAATTTGTACTCCTTCATAGAGAAAGAAATTTTACATTTGTGTAGATTTTTCGTTTTTTTTAAATGCAATTAATATTTTAAAATTTAAATTATTCGGGGAAAAATCTGGTATAGTGTGTTTTAAACGCTCATAAATTCATTCAGTGTACGAAATTTATAAAATGAATCCTGTAGAGCTTTGCAGAAAAGTTCAGGCTATCTGACAGTACCAATTTTATTTGATTATCAGCATTTATGTACCTGTAAATAGTTGACAAAAATATTTTTTAAATAAAAAATTTGGGGGCAGCGCTTAACCCCCCTATACAGAGAGAGCCATTACAATCCCTCAAAATGTCAATCCTAAGGGGGGTGGAATTATCGAACTCTCAACTGGACTCCTCCCACCACAAGAGTCTGCAAGAAGAGGAAAAGGAAAATGCGATTTTTTTCTTAGTACATAGCAGCCTTAATGAGAGAAAAGAGTTTCATTAGGGCTTCGACTTACATACATAGAAAATTGTTACACAGATATCCGTATGGTCCAATTGTTTTTTTCAAAAACGCAACAGTTATCTTCCATGATCGGTATAAAAATGATTTGCCCTTTTTTAATTATTTAATATTTTATCATATTTATAGGTGACATTTGTTTGTATAAATCACGGTGAGGGGATAGGTAAAAGTAGTAAGAATTAAATTTGTTATTTGACAGTAGGAACTTATGACTTATCGCATTATAGTTTTATGAACTAAGCCATGTAGTCCTAAAGTAATCAGTGTGTTTTAATGCAAAGCTTCTTTAAGCTTTGCATTAAAAATTTTAAATAAGACATTGTTGTGAATAACGCATTTGACACACAACCGCAAATATGGAATAGAATCGGTAGCGATAAAGTCCCAGTTTTTCAAACATAGCAAAGTAAAGAAATTTGAAAAAGTATAATCCTCTAAACAGCAGCTAATATAGTATAACTAAACAATTTAGAGCTAGAAAGAATGATGCAATACTAATTCCGAATCCAACGCTAATAATTTTAAGACTGATAAAACTAATATGATAATTATTCTTTAGTAATTTTTGTAAGTTATTTATGCTTTTTTAGCTGCAGCATAATCTATTTATACGTGTTAAATGACTTAATATGTGATTTAAATATTAATTTCTGACAATATGTGGTATAGTCTTGAAACTTAAAAATGATTTTAAAACTATGAGATTATTTTTCTCGGTCTAACTGTCTCTATATATCAACCTATTTATCGATCTAATGATGTATAACTACAGGACATATAATATAATATATATTTATTATACGTCCTGTATATATATATATTTGCAGATTTATAAGGGGAGTTTGAGTCTCCTTAAAGACTTTTGTAAGATAACATATGTTAAGATTACTTATTTGAAATGTAATATCCCATTTCAGAGCAAATGAATTATTTTTTAAAGAGTCATATTAATTTTTTTACGTTTAAACAACATTAGTGAAAAAGCGGAAAAGGCATGTAAAAATTTTACAATCCTGCTTATGATGCATGAAAAGCAACTTAATGAAAGAATGAAATATGAGTGATCCAGGAAGCTAGAGAACATGTTTTTCATTTTTTGAAGTCAGAAGAGTTTATAATAAATGAATCCATAACATCCATATATACATTTTTATATATTCTCAAAAGTGTCGTCAGACTAATCCAGTAGAAAATTTCAATCCAAAACGATGAGAAAATGTTCGAGGAACTATAGTGTATTGTAGTGACATTGGAAAAAAAATGAATGATTTATGATAGTTTTCTCCTGCATTTTGTGGCTTTCTACGAGTAGCGGAAAGGGATGAATATAGTGTAAGACTGAAAAGGAAGTTAAAAAACCATGTATGCAAAGTTGTAACTTTTGTATTTGTTTTTATATAGATTTAATCCCTAGAAATTGTTCCATCTTGAACTAAATAAACATCGGTTGGATTACCTGATATGGGTATGTCGTAATGGATTTTAAGGACCTATTAAAGAAGATAAACGAATTTCTTTTAGTAATAAATAAATTTATCTCACAAAAGGACAAATAGATTGTAGCATATTTGGGAATTTGCGGAGTTAAATGATAAATGAGGGATTTATACAGAAATTTTATATGCACTTTTTGTGCTAGTACCAATTTAAAAAATTCAAATAACATATTCAAAGCATTATGAAAATGCAAAATGTGTTAATATCGCATGGATCGAGAGGTCTAGTAAAAGAAAATATATATCCCCCGCATACTCAGCAGTAATGGACCTAGGTCCACCCTTAAAATTGGATCCTAGTCTATTGCAGTCTACAGTAACGCCAACGGGGTAGAACAGCAAATAAATATTTCTGTTAATTGTTTTTATTTGAGGAATCCGGTTTTTGCACTAAAAGTTATAATAAGAAATGTATCCCAGATACTGTTTGTGAGATTTCCTGCACTAAAGGAATACAGAAAATTACTTTTACAAAATATATAGATTGAATTAATATTGTTTGGGGCAGTTTTTTTAAAAATTAACGCTAGACAATATAGTGCTGAAAATTGTGTATCAATTGAAATTTGAATACCAAAAATTATTTCGGATAGACTACATTTTATGCAATCCTTAGAAATGCTTAAAAGTTTCATAAAAACGATTGTTTTGGTTAAAGGATAACTTGTTTTAAGGCTTTATAAATTTTTAAAGGGATAAAATTTTAAAAATCTAATGCAATCGTAAGAAATATTGCAAACTGAATTTAATATTAGCCTCTAAAATGTGTCACGCATTTTGAATTCAGTAGTTTTCAATATCATACTTTACCTTAAAAAAGATGAACAATAAAATTACGATGAACAATAAAATTACGATGATAAATATAGTATATAATTATAAATAATCCCATTTCGTGAGTACTCGCCTTAAAAAATGTTCATAAATATGCTGAGATAAACATTTGCCATAAAAATTATAAGAAAATATTTAGAACTGAATACTGAATGTTAACTTCAGTCATGTCTAAAGAATTACAGGATCTACTTTGTATTGAAACAAGAAATTCTTTTGCGAAACATACTGGTAGTATATTCAAAAGAGGCATAAAATAAAACACATGTTTACTAGTAGCGAGAAAGAATATACCAGGATGAATGAAAGGCATATTTTTGTTCTCGTTTTGGTATTTTCTTTTCAACATCCCCAGTTACTGGGTATATTTTTCAACAATAAGCAGAACTGCTTTGTTTTGAAAGATCACGATTTGCTAGACAAAAATTTCTTATGTCGTGATATGCATACTTACAATTTGAATCGTATACACGTGAACATTCTTCACTATTATCTTTCTCAAAAGTAAAGGAATTTTTGCTTGATTTATACCTATTATATTATCATTAACTTGCAATTATAAGATTTTCTATAATTACATAATACTAACATTTAGAAAAAAAAACCCTCTAATTTTACTCTTATTTAAAGCTGTTATTTTCATCTCATCGCGTTTAAACAGAGGTTTTGTGAAATATACTTGGCTTCAAAAATGGTCACCAAGGGATAAAACTACGTATATGGCAGTGTAATCTGCCGAAAATAAAGTCAGAGATTCCGAGTTGTTATTCATAAACTGCAGCGAGATTCCTCACACACATTACGAGGGAAAGACAAACAAATTAAATATTAGTAACCACAGGCAAACTTTATTATACACCGGAAGTACTTACGAATTAAATAATAATCTTATCAGATCTTTGACCTGATTTCGGTTTGGAGAGATAGGCTGCTGCAAAGACCTTGGCTCGTCAAACACAAGCAAATTCAAGCAATGTAGGTCAACAATATCGATGTATGCCCCTAAAATACATGATATAACACCCCACATGTAAGAACAAACACTTTACATATTACTAATATCAATGCATTGAGAACTTAGTTTTTAAACTGTCAGCAGATTTACTTAATAGGTATACAATGAAAATAAATATCCATTTTTTTCGTCTTCATTGCGCATCAATTAACCATTGATTAGTTATCGACAAAATCATGTATAAATACTAAAATCTTATTTACTTCCCACTTTCAGAAATACACAATAATTTTAGCTCTTTGAGAATCACATCTAAAACAATAAATTTTAATATTTTGCATTCATCTTTTAATTGGTTACTAGGTTACTGATGAACTAGATATTCGAGTGTCATGTGTAGATCCTTTCTCCTTTTAAATGAGCAAACCATTTAGTAATTCATGAGTTGAAAATTTTAAAGATAAAAGCTACATCGAAATAAAAATTGCTGTTTTCGGCATTTTCTTCCTTGGGTTAAAATCCTTTTCGAAAACTACGTCTCATATCAACACAACAAAGTGAGAATCAGTAGCAAAGCTATGTGTCGAATGTTTCCAAAGTAAATGACCGATTTTCCGAGTAAATTTATATGGTTCTAAAATGCTGGGTTCAATTACACTACCTTATGCTGGTTAGTTTTTGATTGATGCGGACATCTTTTCCTACACGGGGGTTGAAAAAACCTGCAACTGAAACTCTATTTCGAATATCCACAGACACCTACGGCAACAGTGAATCTCTCACTGTAGACCTTAGACCAAGGATTTCCAACCTTTTAGTTTCTTTGGACCACATTGAAAGAAGACGAACCGTTTAGGGCCTCACAAAAATATACCGAACATTAAAAATAGTTAACGAGTAAAAAAACATAATATATAGTTAACATGTTTATTTCATTATAAATTTCATTTATAATTGTAAAGATAACTATAGGAGTCATAAAATTAATGTGATATTTGGCATTGAATTTGAGAAATTAATGCATTAATATTTGGGTCAATTGAAGTGGTGGTAATTCTCAGGGAGTTCTCAATATGTTCATCTGATATTTTGGTTTTAATTTGACTCTTAGTGTGCTTAAATTCTGAAAATAGTTGATCACAGATGATGTGCTTCTAAATAATGGTGACATGAATAAATATGTCATCATTGTTATCTCACTGTATGAATGACTATGCAGTGAGGAATATTTATCTCTGGGCAGGTATGATTTATTAAAGTCCAACAAAGAGACTTGATTCAATTTCTCTTTAAGTTGGATATTAGATTGCAACTCTATGTCTTCCATTTGATTTCAATTTGCTGGCAGCACATCTATATCGACTGTAAATGGAGTAGGAAAGATGCAAAACAGTTGTTTATTTTCCAAAAGTCCTGAAATCGATTTTTAAATTATTGTACTAAATCGGAAAGCTGCGTATTTTTTACCATTTTTAGAATTATGCTTGGTCAGCGTCTCGAAATGCAAAAAAAATGTGAACATTTACTTGGGCTTGCCATAATTTCAATTTAATTTGGAACGCGTTTATGGTTTGAAACATTATACCGGTAAGTTGGTTTTTACGCTGAAGACGGGAACTTAAGTAATTTAAATGGGCCGTCAAATCTATCAAAAATGTTAAATCTGCAAGCCAATTGCCATCATCAAGTTCTGACACAAGATTTTTTCAATGGCATAAGCAATTTGATTTCGTCAAGCAGGCTATACAATATTTTAAACAGTTAGGCTCAATTGAACCACTTTATTTCTGTTAAGTTATCTCTATACTCAGCTTCCAAGTTTTGAAGAAATTCCTGAAACTAGCAAATTATTCAATCCCCGAAATTATTCAATAACCGAGTCTTTATAAAATTCCCCATTTTGACGAAGATTGCGCATAACATGGTCCATTTTTAAAGCTTTTTCACATAAATTTTCCTGGTGTATTATACAATGGTAATTCATCAAACGAGAATTTTCAACAGCAATTGCATCGTCTTCTATTAATCTTAAAAATCCCTCTTTTTGCCTATCATAGCTGAGGAATCAACTGTAAATATACAAGATATGTTGGCAAGAATTAATTAAAATAGCATCGACACTTTCTTCACTGCTTCATATAAATCTCTCGAGGTTGTCGTGTCTTTTAATGGTACTAAAGAAGCCATTCTTCAGTTACAATAAACTTGTTATTTATATCTCTAATAAAAATGGCAAATTGAGTCGTGTCAGTAGCATCAGTTCTTTTAACCACCGGCAAAGAATAAAATTTAATACTGAAAGTTTTACTTTTTAATTCGTTATCGATATATTTCCCAAGTTCGTCAATTTTCCTGGAAATACTGATTTTAGATATCATCTTCCTTATCAGGGCAAATTATATCAGCCACGCTTTCCATGCATTCCTTAATAAACTCGCCATCAGAAAATGGTTACGATTTTCTGGCAATTAATATCAGTACAAATATGAAATGCTAAATGTGTAAAAACTTCACATTTCCTTTTTGTAATGAAATTAATACACAGAAATTGCATACGGAATTATGTATAGAGTTAAAGGTACTTCAAATGCTGTATTGTTGATTTGTTGAATGAACAAAGTGGGATCTGTGATGGCCGCCTGCCATCCTCTCCGTGGCGGGCTAATGATATTTTTTTTCGCTTTGAGCTTTATTCGGGGCCGCACTAATACTTGCTTTGAGCTGCATGCAGCACGTGGGCCACGATCAAGACACCCCTGCCTTAGAGCATAAAGCAAGCTCCCTAGCCTTTAAGCCAGTTATACAGCGCTGTATATTCTGCACTTTTATGTAGACCCGTATCGCACTGAAAACTGTAATTGTGTACATGATTTAAAACGTTGTTTAGAAGTATCTGAACAGAAAGAAGGTGATCTTTCCTCAGCAAACCTCTTCATTTGCATTCGAAATAATTAAATGGATTCTCAAAGAACTGAATAGACTTTAGTATCTAAATAGATTGTGGTCACCCTTATTTTTGTAGATCATCTCAGCAATCTACTTTTCTAACAAAACTGCCCAATATGTACGGTGGTAGCGCACCATGTTTCTACCACAGGGTCTCAGATTCAAATGCTAGACACAGATGTTGTTGCATTGCTTTCTCATAAGGAACAACTGTAATACTTCTATTAGGCTCTACCATGATAAATGGGTGAGCAAAAACAGTGGTTGTAGGGGAATGTTTTCAGGATAAGCGCCGGCTGCAATGAAAAATAAAATAATTTATATTAAACTTATGGAGGATGATAAAACAGAAAAACACTGCCTCTTAAAACGTAAAAATTGTAAATTCAGTTGAAATAATAATTATAGTTTGCCTTCAGACCATGGCGTAATTTTCTCTATGACCCTTCCCAAATGCAATTGTTAATTGTTTACAGAGGCTGTCATACTTGGGAGTTCTGTTCCCTCGGGAAATCTAGTATACTTATTTTTCCATACTTCACTGGATACTTTTAGCCACCCGCACTGCACAGTGGTTAGCTTAGTTAGTTATTACTGCGTAGGCTCTAGCTTAAATTCTGACTAAGGCATGTGTGTTTCTGGGATATCCCTATCATAAGGAGAATCTACATTAAATTTCATCTTTCATGATCCAATATAAAGCATTTGTCAGAAGGAGTTTCAAAGCATGTGCAGCAACGATTTTTGTGTCAAGTTGCATTAATTTGGGGCTGGCATTGAGACACCAGAGAGATGAGGTAGATTGTTAAATAGCTTTCTTGGATAATTCTTACGCTTCTTTGTACTATTTAACTTAAATATTCCACGAGTAATATCTATTTTAGAGCATGTAATTTGTCATAGGACACAATGCCGCAAAAATGTAATGTCTGAGAGTAATCACTTAATGTGTAATAATAATAAACAATATAATTGTCAGGTTTTTTTCATAAGACTTTATATTTAGCTTTATTTAGTTGCTTAAGAAAACCCTATCAGTTTGACATTTTAACATTTATATTTGATCATTGAGTTACCGCTATCCCGTGTCATTAATAACACAACAGTTGATTACGTATGGATTCTCAACATAATCTAAACAACAAAAGAAAATATACACCACTACCAGTGAAATTAATCCAGGAGTATAAAGGAGCTTGAACTATTTCACTATTAATGAGTGTAAAACAGACGCTGAATACTATTTGCCTTGTTTGTCTCAGATTGCGACCATTCTTTTGATCTGGTCTTGACGAGGAGATCCGTTATTGGTTTAGAAATGTGAATTGGGTCCGCTTTTTTCTGAAAGTTATATTGAAAGGTTATTTCACTCCTTTACGTTAGCATATTTATCTCACTTTTATAAATTGGTATAATTTATAAACTAATAAAAACGAAAAAGCATTATTGTTTTGGATGAACTGCAAAATTTCCTTTATATTATAATATATTTTCCTTCCATGCAAATATATTTTCTTGAAGAGTTTTAAGGCGACGATTGATTTTGAAAATGCATAGCTATATATATGTGTATATAAAAAAAATTACTCATATTAGTTTTCCTATCCGTATAGGGAAATTTTCTTTCGTTACATTGAATTTTTGTTATCAAATTACATCCTTAACATTTTATAGATATTTTGAATTCATTTTCTCCATTTTGAAACTTTTTTCTTCTTTATATGCTTGAAATATTCCATGCGAAATTCTATTTAAAGCATTCCTTTATAAATTGATATTTAATATTATATTTACAATCATAAGAAAAGCAACAAATATGGTTGCAATACTGCTGTAATTTGCGAAGTATTTTATTGCACAACGGAAGGATATGTAGATTGTATTCTGAATTGAAACAAAATACTTTTTTAAATGAAAAAAAGTCGGTCTTTTGAATTTTAGTAAATATTTTTAGTAAATGATAATCTTGATAATCCTGCACGAAATATATTTTATAAGTAACTATTCTTGCATTGTATGACAAAGACATGTACATAGAACGATTGAAAGTAAATTGTAAGCGTTATTTTACAACAATAAAATTTCTATTACTGAAATTGTTTTCAATATATGAACCTCAAACTATAATTAAAGTCTTTAAAGTTTATTTCTTGTAACATGCTTTAAAATATCTGATAAAAATTAATTTTCACTTCCTCTTAGAATCAAAGTTAGGGAAATATAGACATGTATAATGGAGCTATCTGGACTTGTAAATAATTCCTTACACCTCTCTACAAAATTAAATATTACCGCTAAAATGAATAGAATTTTCAATAACTAAATAAGAAGTAATCCCTAAATAGTTGAACAAAAAAGTCTTGTAGTAGATGTAGAAGAAAGGGTCACAATAAAATTTTATTTAGTGACCTTGTAAAAAATTATTTCGACAACTGTAAGAAGGAAAGTCGACTATTAAAGCGCTTAAAATGATTTTTACTAACTAAATAAGAAGTAATCCCTAAATAGTTCAGCAAAAAATACTTGTAGTAGATGTAGAAGAAAGGGTCAAAATAAAATTTTGTTTAGTGACCTTGAAAAAAAATATTTCGATAACTGTAAGAAGGAAAGTCGACTATCAAAGGGCTTAAAATGATTTTTAATAACTAAATAAGAAGTAATCCCTAAATGGTTGAACAAAAAAGACTTGTAGTAGATGTAGAAGAAAGGGTCAAAATAAAATTTTATTTAATGACCTTGAAAAAAATTATTTCGACAACTGTAAGAAGGAATGTCGACTATTAAAGCGCTTAAAATGAGTAAAGAGAGAGGAAACTAAGAGTAATGCAGGGCAAAATAGTGGAAATGAAATCGTATAAATTTTCGTTCATCCTGATCGTATTTTTCACGATCTCACTGTTATTTCTTCGTCGTCTCTTACTTCCTTTTATGAGCACTCCCAGTAACTAGTTCTTATTTTTCTGTATTTTTTCTGTTAGGTCATTAGATGAATCTCTTTTCATCCTCGGTCTTCATTTCCTTTGTTGGTCGACTTCGATAATATTTTTGTTTAGTTGCTGCAGTTTAGTATTACGGTGCATTCTATAACCCTACGTAGTAGAATAGTTATCGCTTTCTAACGGAGAATTCAAAATTTCAGGTTTTTGTAGCGGCTATAAAAGTACAACTATAGATACATCATAGGAAAATGATCAATGTAAGTTTTTTTTTACAATGATTTATTGACCGTATGATTATATCTACACGCTTTAATAGTTTTAATATACAGGGTGTCCATAATTAAAGTCCCACTTTCAAAAGGCTACAAAAAAAAACCACTGGTCAGAATGAATTCAAATTTGAACTGAATATACTGGAAGAAGAGGGAAACGATTTAGCATAATAAAAAAAGTTCCAAAATGTTACAGCGCCATCTATTGATACATTTTGGAACTTTTTTTATTATGCTAAATCGTTTCTCACTTCTTCCAATATATTTTGTTCAAATTTGAAGTCATTCTGACCAGTGGTTCTTTTTTTGCAGCCTTTTCGAAGTGGGAATTTAATTATGGACACCCTATACGATTCCGGTTACTTGAAGTTATCAACTTTTCTACAAGTACTTTGTTATCAATAGGTTTAATAATTGATGTTTAGGGCTGAAGAAACTTAAGGTGACTGCCTACGTTCGGAGCCAATTTTTAAAAAAAATTGTTTTTTTAAGGATTTTTTGATCTTTTATGGTAAAATAGCATTTAAAAATAGAAAAAAAAAAACTTGCCTGTATATACCATACTTTTTTATAAATTGGTCACTTTGAAGTAATTTTTAATGAAATTTAGCTAAAACGCCTATCACTCTGCACAAAATTCTAATGATACTATTTTATTTTCCTTCTCACACATGATACATATAACAGTTATCTTCAAAATGACCCTCAATCTAAGAGAAATTTTAAAATGCAAAAATATGAAAATTTTCCCCGATTCGTCATTCGTTTCCTTATAAAAACAGCTCCAAACAAAAAACTATTTATTATACATCAATTATTGTGTGTCATCTCATTAACAATAGCATCTAAAACATTTCCTGACAATTTTATCAAATTATATGCATTATTATGTGAGATATCATGATAACGGTAGAGATTTGTGCTAAAAACATAATTCTGAGAAAAACGCATTTAAAGTTGTGTGTCACTTCAATTTTGTATCAGACGATGTTTTTAAAAATAGCTATAACTGTGCTTCTAATTAATGTAGAATGAAAATCAAAACGGTTTTGAAAAGAGAAAAGATTGAACTACACGATTCTTGCAAAAAATAAAATTGACCAAAATAGTAAAAAAATGGCATTTTCAACGTAGGCAGTCACCTTAAGCTTAAACTTTATAAAAAGCCAAAAAAGCTTAAGTTGCCAAGTGAAAAATCACACATCATACAAACATTTGGACAAGTAGGTGCGAAAATAGGACATTGCCAGTCCCAGAAGGGAAAAATTGAGAATATCAAAGCTAAGAATTAACAAATCAAGAGATAGGTAGAATCAGGAGGTTAATTAGAACAAACGACATTAAAATAACCACGTAATGTAACAAACACACGAAAAAGAAAACGCATAATAGACTTCCTATGTGAATTACTATAAAGCGCAGACTTGATGGTCTTACCGAAATATGGAGATGGGTCGAATGTGTAAGGCATTACCATTCTGTTGAACTCTCGCTATTGGCATACATGTTTTTTGCCTTTAGATAACGTCATTTAAGTATAGGTCAGAGTCTATTAATCTCTTTTGCATCAAAAGATGATCATAGTATAACTAACCTGCTAACCTTTATATATGTTAAAAAGTTTAAGTTTTCAAAATAATCCTGTTCAGATATCGAACAGTATGACTTACAAAAGAAACTTATGACCTGAATTTCAGCAACAGAAGGGAATATATTATGTGGAAATATCTCTCCTGAAAATATATCATTTATGCTCTTTGTGTCCAAATCGTTTTTCTTGTTGAATTGGCGAAACTGTCAATGTGCGCCTTTCTTATTCCATTGCTTCGGATTTGTTTTCGATATCCGAATTAAAAAGTTGTTTAATACTTCGATGTCTAAATCAAGCTTTGAATTTACATTGTGGTAAATCTACTATGATTTTTCTTCTACACATTTATTTACTAGTTTTGGGGATCTTATTTTTAATCCCCGATTCACAATACAGCATTAAACGAGTGTATTTTTTATAAACATATTTTTTAATTTTTCAAATTTTGGAAAGTATCGTTCACTATCGTAAACATAATTAACAGCATGCCATGAAAAAAGAAGGACGTAATACCCACGGTTCGGAGGACGATCGTTCATGACTCCACTGTATATATATATATATGTAAGGAAATAAGATCAGATTACAGAAATATTAGAATAAGAAATTTTTTCCGAGTGGCTAGGACATACATCTTGTCTATTGGACAGTCAACACCCGAGTGATTCCCGGGGTTTGCGTATAGAGGTATCTGCGGTTAAAGAATTTGCTGAGCAAAGATGTTTCTTGCAAGCTGCATCAGTTGTGCAGGATGATCGCCTTATTTGGGCATAGAAAATGGTTTGAATGATTTCGTGGCCTCCCAGGGATTGCTGACGCTAATGAAAAATATTCCTGGGTTCTTGAAAACAGAATTTGGTAATGCCATCTTAAGCCTGGGAAGGAAAGAAAATTTACAGGGGATCAACTTAAATTTTATATCTTTCATATATATATATATATATATATATATATATATATATATATATATATATATATATATATATATATATATATATATATCAGCCTATTGCGATTCCCCTATGCCGTCAGTTTTAAAATCCGTATAATTTATTATTCTTAGTAAACAATTACAGTTAAAAGAAAACGCGCCTCATTAAGTGATATCACTGACATGTCTAGCTCTATCTCTTAAAATATTTAATACCCGTAGGATTCTAGTTGTAGACGGAATACCAGCCGCCTGCTATAGTACGAACAGTCTCTTCGAAATAATGCGAAATAACTTTCTAAAAGAAATTATGTAATCATGTACAAAGACTCCCTCTACTTCCTGTATTAGTGTTGATTCTTATACTTCATTAAGAATGATAACTACATTTAAAAGAGCTGCTTAAAGTTTTACATATATGGATACCGGGAGTAATTCAAAACTTTTGCAGAAACATATACTTTTCGCATATGCTTTCCATAGCATATTAATTCCCATCATACTTAAACGAGAAGGAAAATGAATTAAGGAATTCTATTCATCTGCTGTCAGATATTTCTACCAATTACAGAGTGAAAGAACATACAACATACATATAAGTACGTTAAAAACCTATCAGTTTCGTACTCATTTATATAATTCATGAGAATTTTATTAATGACACAAGGTAAATTGATACTCTTAGGAACAGCACATATATTTTTTTATCAAATATTAATTGAACTAATTAATTTATCAATTTTTCTTAAAAACCATAACATAATTATCATCTATCACCAGAAGTTTTCCATCTCCTTTAGAAACGATATATACAACAATTGTACAACTCTTTTATATTGTATAAAAAGTTAGGGTTATTTTAATTGATATTTGCAGCATTATAAGTTTTAGTGCTGTTGATCCAAATAAAGGTAGCCATTTTGTTTATGATGATGACTTTCGAGTGACAAGCCTACTAAGATATGGGAAAAAGTGTAAATGTCAGTAAGACAGTGCAGTAAAATTTACATCCCATGACGATGTAACTATTTAAAGGCAAAATGCGCATGAAATATTATATATTCTAGAATGCAAATGGTACTTACCGAGAGACAGCATTATTATTAAAACTATTCGAAACGTCTTGAAATCTAATACGTATAACTTGAGCAATCCTGCACTTCAAAACTTGTACTTTTTCGGATATCTAGAATATTTATTATAAATATACGCATTGCTAAAATGTTATCTACACATGACGGAGAGAAAGAAGAACAAATAACCATGTGTAACTATTCATGATGGTCATCCCTTTTTCAATATATTACACCGTAATCCCCCACCCCACCCCCCAAAAAAAAATAAAAAATAAAAAGTAAATTAGAATGGAGTATAATAAATTTCCCGCTCAGGCATGCAAATATTATTGTTTTAGCTGCCAGCGAATAAGCAGAAGTAGTTTCAGGACTCATCGAAAACATACGTTCAGCTGCAGGAGCCTGTGTCACCCGCAGGGCAATTGGGCATACATTATGCAGTTTCTTGTAGTTGATGAGGATACTTTGAGGATGCCTATTTAAATTCCTGAAATGAGGAAGGGGTAGTGCCTATCTTAGCAGCATAATCAGGCAGTTGATCTTGTTACCATAGGAGCTACAACAGAACAAGTTGTTACGAGTCCAGCATAACTGTAACAAATTGCCAGAAGCTATACGATTGGTGAAGTCGAACAAGTAACTGGGAAATTTGGACGATTGTACTAGCATTTCTGATGACCCTATATAAATCTCTGTTGAATTTAGTGACATCGGACTTCCAGAGGAGTATGAATGACAAATTATTACCAGAGGACATCGGTTTCGACGAGTAGTATTTAATCTAACATATGGTGGGAGAGATTTGGAGACACTGTATATAGAGTTTCAAAGTCCAAGAAAAGGAAAAGGAAGGCCAATGGACTTGTAAAAACTGAGGAATCAGGGTGTAAACTTGCTCTTATATGGTGAATATTTTTTCAGCAAGATGAGTTCGACACCATGCAAAATAAATATATGTTTAGGATCTCTGTTGATATCATAAATTCGTTTGACTAGATGAATTTGGCGATCATTTTGCAATTGAGCACATTTTAGAGACAATGAAATGTCGATTTTATCTAGTTTAGAATTTGAATCATTGATAATTATTCAGGCAATTTTACTCCTTTGATCGGGTACAAGTAAATGCAATATGACCGAATTCGCCCTTCAAGTGACCATGATCCTGAATTATAGCTCTCGTTTTCCACTTGTTCTAGTACTATTCAATATATAGTAGGATATTTGCCAGGAAAATTATTAGAAAATTCGGTGACTGTATATTACACCAGGTTAATATAACATGGTAGCTTTAGAAGGCATTAAATTCTTTCATTATTATAGCTGTACTTCCTAAGGAAATAACCTAATTTCCTGAAAGAGTACGATCGTTAACCAACACATTACCACTGGTGACCGATGAGACAGCAGATATCACCACAGAATATTTTGATGGGAATTGCGCTGAATAAAGGTGAGATACCTTACGTGAAGGATTTTTTAAACTTTTCCGTCAACTGTCTAGCATAACCCTAGCGTTCAGGCAGCTGACGCGGTAATTATGGGGAACTGGAACATCAAACTAGATGATGTTCATGTAAGTAGCTCATGTAGTCGAATAATAAAGGTTAAACTAGTTAAGTTAACAACGATTTCAGGTAAGTAATTAATGACGAGATAATTTAATAACGAAGGATAATTTGTTAGTGAGTTATTCCTGAAGTACCCTTATCATGTGTGTTACAATTCTTCAGTGGCTATTTATATTTAAAATTATTGAATTATGTTTCTCTTTCGCTCCTTCTTAAAATGAATTAATTTGAATGAACGAAACATTTCTTCGTAACTTCCGTATATCCCTCTGCATTTCACATCTAAACTTAATTTTAGTTTCATTATCGAAATTGTAATGGATTTGCTTTCCGCCGAATCGGAAAACAAATCTGTGTTTTATTGAAATAAATATAAAAGACAATGGAAAATATCTTAAAGTTCTAAGTTCATTTTGGGGTGAGAAGGTTTGTTTTATTTCTATCCACTGTTCTTATTGTCTTGTAGATATGATTTACTAATGATGAATTATGAGCTTACTACTTTACGCCAAAATTTTTACAGTAAAGTGAATTTGCATTAGTAATTATGGTTCGTACCTCACTTTAAGCTACCCTATTTATCCTAAGACACATTCATGATCATTACTTTGCATTTAGTTTCAACTAGTCTATAGATTTCTTTGATAATACTCTGCGTAACGTATACCTTATAAAGTCTTTGTTCTACATATCAGAAGACTGGTTCGAGATAGCCTAGTAGTAGCTCGTTGAGTTTCGGACTGGGAGGGGGGGACTCAGTTCGAATCCCGACAAACGCTATTAAATACCTTCGTGTCTAGGCTGGATATGGACACGTTGAATATGTAGACTGGAACGTCCTTCCATGATGTCAGTGAATGAAGGAATGTACGAACCATCCAGCTGTTGCCCCTGGGGTTTCTCGATCAAAATTCAGATGGCACCTAGGGAACAATGTTGACTCACCTATATGATACTCCCAGATAAAAAAGTAGTCCATAATTTCCATGGTATTCTATACGAATGTCTCAGAACAAGTGCTTCTGCATTAGCAAAAACAAAACAAAACAAAAACTTATCACAAAAGTCTTTTCTTCTACTGAAGTACTTTATAATTGATTCGTTTGGAGGATTAAAGAACATAATTATATCCAAACTCATATCTTGAATGATTATAGGAATAGTTTAAAAATGATTTTATAAAAGAACTTTTGGTCTATATGATACATAACATGTAAGGCATCTTAACAAGCATGTGTATGCATATGTAATAAAAATATGTCCCAAATATTCCTTAAAATCTCCCAGTATAGAAGTTTATGCATAAAAGATAACATTGAGGAAGTAATATGTTACTTCCAAGATTCCTGAATAAGCAATCACTACAGCGAAAATGAGAAATCGACTCTCAATGGAGGGAATACTTTTCTGGAGAGTATAACTTTTATAGTATTTAGTTCATAGATAGAGGACTAGATATAACATTTAGACTAACTATTATGCTGAAAACCCTACCTGAATTTTCCGTCGTTGATTTTCATGAGATTCAAAATAATTTCCTTGCATCCTAAATAGCCACTAAAGATTTGAATATTATCTTTAGAAAATTTACAACTTGACTATAACAGTATATTAATAGACGGCTTATTAAGCGATTCCAACTAAAGCATCTGGAATAGAATGCTGTATGTTTTCGTTAATAAAACAATCAATTGTTTGCTTAAATTAATTTTCTCTCAAGTTATGCGGGGGCTAAAGCGTTAAAATACTGCAGCATGTATCTTCAAAAATCATTCCTAATTAATCTATATTGTAACTTCTGTAGTTTCAGAGGGCAACTGATATGCCTGTTTAATGTTTGAAAGACAGTAAGTGGATTGACAACGTTTTTCTAACATATGCTCCTATTACGTAGAGATTTCCATTATTAATGATAGGAATAATGGAAATTAGTTAGTCAAAGGACTAAAAAGTGTTTACTGAAACTTGTTATTTATGACTTAATTAAGGAAATATTAAACAAAAAAGGGATAAGTAAAAATATTTTGTTTTATAATTACTATGCATACATTTAAAATTTATAGACTCTAATTAGTTTAAAAACGTTGTCACAATTTAAAATATATTAATCAAATGAGCTCATCGCTTTCTAATTTATATTATTTTTGGTTCAAATCTATTTTGGAAGTACAGTACGGAGACACCAAGATTATATGAAAGTTAGTGTCACTAACTACAACTTGGTGGACCTGGACTCGAATTCCGGTCAAATGCGCATTTATCTATAATAGTCTGTCATAAGATGAAACGTTGGTACACTGATAGGGTCCGACCTTAATGAAAATCGCATCAAATGTCGAAGTGTGTTTAGAGAAATGTCCTTAGGATGGAGGTCTGACTCTCTGGGAGAGATTGTAGAGTATTGATGACAATCATTTCTTTGATGTTATCACTTTAATGCTGTCGCTTTAATGATGTTTACTTTCATGTCGTCATTAAGAGTTTAGGACTTCTAAGCTTTACTGAAATTCTAGTTATGAGAAAAGGATTTCTGTAAGACTTTTAATATTCAAATTCGTGACGCTTCCCTCATGAAACTAAATTTAACAAAATTTCTTATGTATACCTTACGAAAAACCAAACTATAGTAGATGGCAAAATACATTAAATACATTTTTTTACTGATTACAAACATTAATTAAAAATCAGTGTATATCACGAAAGGAGACTAGTCACTCTGACAAAGTTCAGAATGAAATTTAAAATTCAAAAGAAGGAAATAATGTTCAAAAAATTTATCAACTTAAGACACATATTACCTACTAGTTACTTCTTCCGAATTGAAAACCAAACCCACAAATTTAGGCATATCAATTTTATTGTAACCTACAGTGTGTACATAAATGAATATCCCAACTTTGCAGGGCTATTGACAGAAAACTAAACACAGTACAAACTTTCCGTTCATCGGAAATCAAATATAACAGTTGAAAGTTTAAATTCGACACAGTTATAAGTGTTCAATGTGAGCCATTTAAGTAACGCGAAGGATATCGAGGTAGTACGATAACTCATCCCACACTCTTTTCAGCATTGAAAGGCTGCAGATATGCGTGTCTTAAGTTCGTCAACGTCATTTGGTAGCGGTGGAACAAAAATTTGATGTGTGATGTAGCCCCAGAAACAAAAACAAGTTTTTACTTTGTTTAGTTTTCTTTCAACAGCCCTGCAAAGTTGGGATATTTGTTTATGTACACACTGTATATTGAATATCCTTAATGCGGCAACTTCATACAAGCATATGCTAAAATTTCATTAAAACATATTGATTGTACGATATAAGGTGAATTGTCTGCCGTAACAGGACAGAACTAAATTCTTTGTTATTTAAAAAGTTAAATATGAATGAACGTTATACGAATATTACGCATATTCTAAGGGCGTGTTTATTGCTTTGTGTCGAATTGAAACCAATTTTTGGGGTTGTGTTATAAAAAGATGATTCTCAGTTCTGTGAAATTAAAACTTATTGACGTAGTATTAAACACAATACCTTGATTAAGGGGGTGATTCTATGCAAAAAATTACTTTATCAGAAGGCTCATAAGAAAAAAACTGTAAAAAAGTGTAATTCACTTAATGAAATAAAAATTTCTTTGATGCCGGGATAATTGTATTAATTTTCCTTGAACAATTAAAAATCTATACTGTGCGTGTTTTTCTTAGAGATACATATTATTTATCCGATATAGTCCAGATGTTTCTGTCAGAGGTGTATTTGATGCACTAGCAAATTACTGAAGTGGTTCTTTTTTGGCAAAATCTTCTCTTGTCTATCATGTATCCATAAAATTAATATATAAGCAAATGGAATAAAAATCCAAGAAAAGAAATATGCTTTAATGTATTTTGAACATCATTTTGTGTACCATAATATTTAAATAATAATTTCTACATTCTACTGGGGGAATTACAGTCAGTGTTGGAGTTATAGTTAACATATAGGAAAAAACTGTAAAAAGTATAATTAATTTAATAAAATAAAAATTTCTTTTGTGCAGGGAAATTGCATTAATTTTCCTTCACCAATTGAAAGTCTATACTGTGAGTGTTTTTCTCACAGATATATGATATTTATCCGATATAGTCCAGATGTTTCTGTCAGAGGAATATTTGATGCACTAGCAAGTTACTGAAGTGGTTCTCTTTTGGCAAAATCTTTTCTTGTTTCTCATGTATCTAAAAATAAGAAAAAAAACGGAATGAAAATACAAGTATAGAAATATGTTTTAATATATTTTGAACATCCTTTTGTGTACCATAGTATTTCAGTAATAATTGCAACATTCTACTATGGAAGTTGTAGTCAGCGTCGGAGTTATAGTTAGCATATAGGAGAAAACTTTAAAAAATATAATTCCCTTAATGAAATAAAAAAGAAACTAACCGTTGCGATACCAGCATGGCAGCTTTTAGTTTTATATTTTCTTTTGCAAAACAACTCAACTGAAAGTAACATATGTAAGGAATGTTACCATTACCTGTCATCATAAATATACATTCTTATGGGGTATTATCTATAAGGATGATTCTAAAACATCGTAATTTAAAAATGTGAATTTCCATTACTTCTGAACAGAATTAAAGATAAGACCGAGAAACCCAACACCAATGATTCTATAAATTACATCCCTCTCTGTATGTAATTTTTTTCAAAATTAAGATATCTACACTTTATCATTACATCAAATAAGAAATTGTTGGGGATAATTTTTTTCACTTAAAAAATGGAGTAAAAATTCAGCAAGTACTAAAATATGGCGAGGATTACATCACTCTCTGTATGTACTATTGTTCACAGCTCAGATATCTACAATTAATCATATCAAATAATAAATTGTTGGGAAAATTTCTGCACTTATAAAATGGAGTAAAAATTCAGCAAATACTGAAAAAAGTGTAGAAAATTAACTATTACTGTCTGTCGGTTGCTATACCGGCGACAGTTAAACGTAACGAAGCGAACATTTATGCTTTCTCTTAATGATTTATTTCTTCTTCGCTTTCTTTTTTGAGACCTGTTCCCAATTTTCATTTGATCGTGCAGCTCGCTTTCGAACATTCCTGATTTCAGTGCGTAAATCCATGTTGAAACACGGCTGCAAATTGAGGACGGCCGCTAATGTTTAAATCTGGTAGTTGTAGCCGCTGCCTTTCGGAGTGTAGAAATATCGTTGATTTTTGTGCCACATACCTATGCGTTTTATATATATAGATTTGTTGCCGGGATAGTTGCATTATTTTCTTGAACAATTGAAAGTCTATAGTGTGGGTGTTTTCTTAGAGATACATATAATTTATCCGATATGTTCCAGATGTTTCTACAGAGAAGTATTTGATGAAATAGCAAGTTATGCAAGCGGTTCTTATTGGCAAAATCTTCTCTTGTCTGTCATTTATCCCCCCCCCCAAAAAAAAAAGCGGAATGGAAATCTAAGAATAGAAACATGCTTTAATGTATTTTGAACATAATTTTATGCACCATAATATTTTAATAATAATTTCTTCATTCTACTACGGAAATTGTAATAAGTGTTGGAGTTATAGTTAGCATATAGGAGAAAAACCGTAAGAAGTATAATTATCTTAATCAAATAAAAAAAAATTTAGTGCCGTGATTATTGAATTAATTTTCCTTGTACAATTGAAAGTCAACACTGTGCCTGTTTTTCTTAGAGATACATACTATTTATCCGATATAGTCCAGATGTTTCTGTCACAGGAGTATTTGATGCACTAGCAAGTTACATAAGTGGTTCTTTTTTGGCAAACGAATGCCTTCAATCTGAGGATATCACCCGTATGGAATGGCCAGCATTCTCACCTGACTTGAATCCGATAGAGCATGTGTGGGACATGCTTGACTGACGAGTTGCAGCCCGTCAGCCACCTACTACATGTGTACCGGAACTTGGGAGATCATTGTTTGCTGAGTGGAGTAATCTTCCCCAAGATCAGCTCGATAATTGGATACTCAGCATGCCTAGGCGTTGTACGGACTGTATTTCATTACATGGCAGACATACAATGTATTAACTATGATACCAACCACGATACCAACTATGATACCAACTATGATACCAACTATGGTACCAACTGGTTGCTACCATAGTTGGTATCATAGCTACCATAGTTGGTATGCTGGCAACTATGGTTGGTAACTATGATACCAACCATGTAATATTAAGTTTTTGTAAAGGAGATATTTTTTACAATTGCTCCAGGGAGCAAAAATCGTAGTTTTTACGAATGATATCATACATACACCATCTTTTTTTGCTCTATATCTTTTATTTAATAAATGGACTTTATAAATAAGTCACGTTTGTTTTGTTTCTGAACCTTTATTTTCCGGAGTTGGCGTTATCCTTAATTTATGGACATGAGTGTATTTGTCCGATATAGTCCAGATGTTTCTTTCAGAGGAGTATTTGATGCACTAGCAAGTTACGCAAGTGGTTCTTTTTTGGCAAAATCTTCTCTTCTCTGTCATGTATCGAATATGAAAACAAAAACGGAATGAAAATCCAAGAATAGAAATAAAAATCCCATCATCTTGCTTTTTCTCTTGATTCCAGCGCCAGATAGGAACAACGTCGAAATGAGATCCATCATGCGTAGGCATTTACTGCTTTTCCTTTAAGAAGTACATAATTGTCATGTAAAAGTAATAAAAAAGTCAGATTGGGACAAATGTTAGCTAGAAAAAAGAATTTTCTTATATGTGCAAGGCTTAGGAAATCGGAGAAAAGTTAATACATAAATAACTCCAGTTTGTCATTCTATCAAAACAATGCTACAGTTGTTAAGTTGTATTTTTTCTGAATAAGGTTATTAAAAGATTTATTTTAGACAAGTTATGTCTAACTTAGACTCAAGACATAGTATAGGTATAATGTTTTTGAAAGATAACATAACTTCAACCAACTAAGTCTGTATTTGAGCTTCAATAAGAATTATTTTCTATTTCTAAGGACACAACAATTATTTTCTAGGGATTAGAGGACGCCTGAGAACTAGTTAAAGGCATATCTACTTTAAATCATCTCTGTGTTTAAATGTGGATAAAAAATATAATATACATTGATTGCAAAACGCCTAGCTATGAAAGTTATGATTAGAAACATTTTCTAGTTTATAGACATTACCTATACATTTATAAATGAATTCATGGCTCAGTTTTTCAAAACAAGGCCTTAAAAGTTGAAATATATGAACATAATCTAGAAAAAAAGGCGTACAGGGGAGGCATACTCAGACAAGGAGTTATAAAGAGAAAGATAATTCAGTGTTGTTTATATTTCATAGAAATATCAAACAGTGATAAACATCTAAAGTTATAGATATTTTTTTTAATGAGAAAAAAGGACCGAAAACTGTTGGGCAAATTATTGATGAGTTGAATAAACTTTAATTATAACAACGTCATACTGAGGATGTTTTTCTAGAAAAAAATGATAATATTAAATAGAGTTCACAATTTAAATTCATAAATGCAATTTGATCTGTTAAATTGTTCAAAATATTTCTTTGATTCATTTCTCTTCTCTGGAGGAAATGACAGGAAAAATCGCACGCAACAACCTTTTCAAAGCCATTTGTAATTATATCTGCAGTTTAAATTTCATGAGATTTTAATAATTCTATTTTACAGCTTAGTAAATGCTTGGGGGCAATATTAAGCTATTGAGTCTTTACACTTTTACTTTGTATTCAGTATTAAATATGTTTTCTGTGAAAAGAAGAATTAATCGCCATTTCAGTTCTCGTGCGGCAAAATGTGACGACAGCTCTCATAAACAGAACCAAATTAAATTATTGAACACATTAGAAAATAAAAAAAGGTATTAAAAAGACTTAGTTTTGTTTTCCATTTTCTGATTCTGACTTGAAATTGAATGAATCCGTACTGTATGCTGTTGTTCTCAGGATACGTTTCAGTAGCAATGAAAACAAAATAAATGCCTTTGATGTACAAAAATTAAAAAATAGGAAGTGCACTCATGGACAAAAAAATTAGCGCACCAAGAAGGAGTCGTCAAAATGAAACGAAATTTTACATACGTAATGACTATTTTGATATAAGTAAATGATAAGAAAATCAAAGAAAAAGGATAATTTATTTCAGAGAAAAAGGCAAAAGAACGGAGCAGTTAATACTCCGTTGGACCCCCTCTAGCGCGAATGCACGATGCGATACGATCGGGCATTGAGTCATACAAGTTCTGTATGATGTCTTGAGACATTTCGTTCCATATTTGCTGTAACCTTGCCTCTAGTTCGTTCAAACTCGTGGGATGCCCAACTCGTCGTCCCAAATGATCCCAGATATTGGAGACAAATCTGGGGATCGGGCAGGCCAAGGAAGGGTAGTAACAGTGCGGAGACAGTCTTGTGACACCCTTGTCGTATGAGGCCGAGCATTGTCTTGTTGAAAAATGGCTCCTGGGAGCCGTTGCATGAGTGGCAACACATATGGTTGCAGGATTTCATGAACATACCGCTGGGCTGTCATGGTGCCACGGAACAATACTAGGGGTGACCGTGTATTGTAGGCAATGGCACCCCATACCATCACACCAGCTGTGGGAGCGATGTGTCGCTGTACAGCAAAGGTAGGATTGAAGCGTTCACCACGGGCTCTCCACACACGAACACGATTGTCATCACTGCCGAGATTGAATCTGGATTCGTCGCTAAAGACGACCTGGTTCCATTCCGCTGCAGTCCAGTTTCCTCGTGCGTGGCAAAACTCCAAACGGAGGCGTCGATGGGTGGGCGTCAAGGGCAGCACACGTAATGGGCGCCGCGATACCAACTGTCCTTCAGCCAGGCTCCTTCGTATGGTTCGAGAAGACACAGAGACCCCTAGTGAAGGTGCTACCTGTGCCTGGATGGCGGCCGATGAAGCAGTTGGCTGTACGCGTGCATTTCTTACGATGTGGCGGTCTTCTCGACGACTGGTCTGTCGAGGGCCTCCTGAGCCTGGTCTTCGTGTACATGATATCTGGTCCACTGGTCCCAACACCTCCTCACAACACAATCAGAGCGGCCTAATTGACAAGCTACTTGCCTAGCTGACCACCCAGCTTCCAGCATCCCGACGATTCTCCCCCTCTCAAACTGCGACAACTGCTTATATTGTCTTCGAACACGGCGTAATGGCATGTCTATCTCAGCTCTTCCTTTGTAAATGATTCAGCACACTCGAACAAGCTTTGGTTACCTGTTTTATACTCCACAGAGTACGATGTTCAACGCCCTCTACCGGCTATACTTAATGCGCAATCACGCTGCATTTCTAATCATTTGCATATCTCCCCGACATGTACCTTCATTGCAGATTTCGTTACGATCCCGCAATTATTTCTTGGTGCGCTAATTTTTTTGTCCATGAGTGTATATAAATGTGAAGAGTTTCAGGCTATCAAAATATACTATTTTTACTTGATTAAAAGTCTTTTATAGCTCTAAAGATCGGGGAAAATTTTTGATTTAAAACACCAAATTTTTGCTTCTTCTAACTTCTTGTGAGAGGGGTACCAGTGGATACTGGGTTGAGACCACCAACCGTTGTTGGCGACACTGGCCACTTCCACTACGTTGATAACCTCCGATCTCAACCAGAAACGTCCAAATTCACAATACTCTTAAGACATGACAGAAAAATATATACTGTTCCATACTGCCTAGCTGAAGCTGTTGCTGGATTTTTTCTTAGCGAATGTATGAATTTGTACACAAAAGAGCAATCTTGGTGGTTTGAAGTTGTATTATAATTTGCTTAAAAACTGTAACAGCATTGCACTTGATTAGGCCACAGAGGTAATGTAATTTCCAAAAAACCTTTCTTAAAATACTTAAAGTGTTAGAACTCAGGTAAAAGTTTTCGAAAAGCCTTTAATATAAAGATTAACTGCTGCCCATTCAAATTCTTATTAGAATAGTCTAGGTATTATAACACGCAAACCCATAAGTTTTTTTTAATATTTTTCCCCCAAAAAAGGTTAATTATTAATTAAAAGTCAAGGAATGTTCTTATTACTATCTGATTGTTCTATATGTATCCCCTATTTTTTTTTAATTTTTCTGTTTCAGGTAAATATTATAAATATTTTGCATTAATTTTTCCCTGGTGCCCATGTTTAACCAACTCCTAACCCTTCGAAAATTCTGCTAAAAGAATTTGAATGTAGGCGTTGTGTATTTCTTGAAGATACGATTATTAGGATATATCTTGAGATAAATGCTTATACTTGTCCATTAATGTAGCATCTTGCCATTAATGAAGGATAATTTTCGGTGTAAAATGAAAGGAAAACAAACTTCACATGTCACATGCAAAACAAACAAATGTCACATGGGCTAGGTTCGGGGGGCCATTTGGCCAGGCAAGTTAAAAAAAGCGACTGGTGCCCCTTTCTTCTGTAAAGCAAAGGCGCAACAGATTCAGCACCGATCTTTATAGCTCAAAATACTGGCGCTGCTGTCGACTCATGAATTTGTATTTTGATGTTTTACTTGCCTATTGTGCAAATTATCGGGTATGACGACAAAAACAGCGCCATATTATCTCCTATCGGTGACTTTTGGAACTAATTTTTTTCGTTTGATGGATACTCTTTCCCATGTCGTTCTTAGTCCCTCTATCAATTTTGGTGGAATTCCGCATGATAGATAGCGCTACAGATGGCTCTGAGTAGAGTCAGTTTTAAAAAAAACCACCCTGTACTTTGAAATGATGAACTGAGAGGATAATTTTGTCGAATATTGTCAAATAAAAAGCATCAAAGCCTGATTACAACTGACATAAATAAATGAATTTAAGAAAATTTTATTCATATTTATAAAATATTTTTATTTATGTTTCATTTTATAGTATTAATAAACAACTGCAAATGTAGGGATTTACGGTATATGACACCTTAAAGATTTTCTCAACAATTTCGTAATGTTTTTGAAGAAAAATTTTCATAATGGGCAGCATTTTCTAATTTTAAAAAGTCATTTTCTAATTTTAAAAAGGAAAAATTGTATTTTTTAACCTGATTTATAAAACGTAAACAAAATGGGTTTAGTAGGAACCACTCTTACCGTCAGCTCATTTAATGATGAAATATCGGTTTTCTGTCAAATTTCTAAGAAGTGATTATAAAGATCTTGCATGTAAAGATGATTATGAGACTCCAATTTAATCATGCTGTAAATTATTGCCGGATTTAAAATCAGAATTTATCAATATTTTAAATACTGCTATGCAATTCAAAATAATAGTAATGTTTAAGTCGTACAATTTTTCAAAACTGCTGTAGAAATCTTTTCCTTCAGATATTATCGCAAATAAATGACTGTTAAGTCTTTCAGAAACTGATATATTTAAATATGTCTCCTAACTAAGAATATTTCTTTATAAAATGCGTTCGAAATGTTAACTTTGACTTACGTGATGTATCACTGCGAGATAAATTGCTGGAATATTTCATGACAATAGCATAAAATTCTTAAAGTACCCTTTTTCCTTTTAACAACTAAACCACGAGTCAAAACAAACTTAAAGGTCAAAATGTATCTCGCAAAGTAGAAACGATTTCTGATTTAACGGATCATTTGGAATTTTTCTTTTTCCAAACTTTCTCTTCAAAAAGCTCTCCCGAAAATCAAAATAAAATAAGTTTCCAATGTGATTTAGTATTAATACACAAAACCTTTACCTTAGCAATTATTTTTATAAGGAAAGAGGATTTTTCACTTTTTTATTTGTACGTATAATGAACGAAAATAAGCTAATAGTTTCTACATAAGATTTTACTTAGATAAAAGTGATTATGGATTTGTTTCATTTTTTTACTTGAGTAAAATTTTAATTATAAGCATTTTCTATGCATATTAAAACTTGAAGATTATGTACGAACATTTACTCGTGGATATGTTGTGAATTACATTTTAAATTATATTTCACTGTAGAGAATTATATTCTAAAACACCAAAAAATGCATTAGTATCATAATTACGCACCTTTATCATTAGTTATAGTTCAAATAGTTTGCACCAGTTACAACATAAACTATACTTGTTGTACCTACTCTGTTTTTGATAAAATAAGGTTTGTAATTAGTTAAACAGTTGTTATTTAATTCAATGTTTTAAACATTATATAATAAGTTAAAATTCAAATTTCTAAATGCAAAATAATTTTACCTTAAGACAATTAAAGTCTGTTATTCCTATTTTAACTAGAAACGTAAGTAAGAAATAAATATATTTTCAATCTGTAGAGAATTAGATTCCCAACTCAAGCATTTAATTAATACATTAAAACTTACAGAATTCTTCGTGCTGCAGGTTTCATTTAAAGTTACAATAATGTTGAGAGAGTAACACATATACTATGAATGGGGATGTTTTTACTTTATTCACTTAAAACAGTGTTTCAGTATATGAATTTTACCCCCCGCTGCACTAATTGAAATCAATGTAAAATGTGCATGAGTAAAAGGGGTGTTGTCACACTGAAAGAAGTTTTCGAAATAAAGATATCAAATATATCTATGATTCAAAGGAATTTGGAAATATGAAATATGCATACGATTACGAAGAGGAGTCACGGTGATAACGTTGAATAGTATTACCTTTAGGTACAAAAAAATCACCACTAGGCTGGAGTCACCTATACCCCTGAATAATGATCCTATTGATTAAATGTAGTAGAAATCCATTGGTTGCTGCGTCATAATTAGTGTAATGGCCTCGTATCGAGACGTTAATGTCTGTTGTAAATATGCGATACTTCAGCTTGTTTCTTCAATTACCTGAAAGGGGGAAAACATGATCTTTACTATTTGAGCTTCAGCCCAGTTTCCACGATCACGTGACAAGTATGGGGTTACGCAGTCTCATTGTGCTCATGACACTCAGATCTCGTTTTTCTTGTCCCTTTCAGGTATTGCAGCGAAGCATAATAGCGGATAATATTGTGTGGCAGAGTATGTGCTTGTAAGTGCACGAGAAAAACAGTCCCTGCTTGTTCAGCATACTCAGCCAGTAATAACCCCTAGTGAACAAATGAAATATCACCTTCATAGATCACTGCCTTGGGGTCGCGCTTTAATTTTCTAATATTTACAGTCAGTGTTAGTCACTATTATTTTTTCCTTTCTTCCTTCTACTGCTGAGCCTACCAGTTCACTGTGAAGAAAATCAAAGGTAAATTTAAACTTGAATTTATTTTTTAACTTCGAAGGTTGTTTTATTTATTTTATTCTTTTCATCCAGCAGGTACTTGTTTTTACAACATTCGCCCATGCACATTACACAGTTTTGTTGGCTACTATATTCCCGGAGAACCACATATTTGAACCAACACTGAAATTTGGACACATTTTATTTTTCTAAATTTCTACCATAGTCAAAACTTCTACAATAAATTTCTTCAACTTATTATCATAAACACGAAAGACTTGACTCGCAAAAACTCTAATGGCTGTGGAAGGGATCTGGAGTAATTAGTGGTAGTACTTGGATAAAACTAAGAGTGATTACTCAAATGTACTTTAATAAATCAATTTATTAAGCGTCATCAAAATATACACATATATGTACATTTCATTAGTAATCATACCTTATGCAAATATCATTTTAATCAATACTGCTATGTGATATACATCTATATGAATAATTATCAATCATAAATTAACCTGACTCCTTATCATATACTCGGTCGCTACACGAGCTGGGCATTGGCAGAAAAGCAAACACAAAACTCTCTGCCTTGGATGACTTCGCCTGCATAACAATGGGGACCCTCTCCTTTCAACAATAGGAGTTCTCTGTTGGGGGGCTCAACAGGTAGCTCTAGCCTCCTTCAGATTGGTTTGACCTGCTCGCCGAACATCTACTGCTCTTTGCAGCGGGGAACGTAAGATACGGGTGCGGCTTAAGCTCTAGGACTTTTTCCGTCTGCAAGAACTCGTTAAGGATGGGCTCTGGTCATTCTTCGCTGGGGATGAGGGTCATTGCTGCTTCTTTGGACTAGGCCAGTCGGAGAGTTCTACTGTTGTTCACCCTTTCCTCATCTTGTCATCACCAGCATAGGGGATGCGATAGCCTCCAACTGCTCTTTGCCGTCCGTCCAAATCCAATTGGATTCGGCACTCGGACCTAATCTGGGTTTTCACAAGGCTAATGCTTACGAGATTCAAATCAACTGCTTGGATCCATCCGCTGGGCTTCTTAACATCATCAGCTACCTATCTCAACGTCAGCTTTCAATCTCAGCTTTCGACTATCTCCGTCTCTTCGACACAGCTGCTTATATTCTCTCCCTATTCTATCAATGGGGCTTACATATCTGCCAGGATAAATGCGTCTCTTTCAGCCTCTGATTCGGTCTACGTCTTTTTGACCTCTTAGCCCTAATTCGGCTCGGCTGAAATTTTCTTACACTCAACTTAACTTTTTCACTCTGGGCTTCCATTGGTGGCCACCTTCTGACCAATGGGTCAACATGGACCTATATTATTGGCTGCAGATATATTTTATAATTATTCTTCTCCCAATCTAAATTGAAGGGGGCGCCCGCCCCTGTTTCTGATGCCCTCCTTTCTGGGGTTCCCTCACATTCCCAAATTCTCCTGACTGCCTTCGACCTCCTAACGAAGTCAACATCATAAATTTCTTTATCTCCCTTTTTCATCTTTCACTCCTGCCCCTTTAGATTCCAATTTTCGCTTGCTTAGTTCATTAAATCCATCTGGTCCCCCTTCACTGTCCGTATTTCCTTTCAACTTGGTACCTCTCGTCTTCATTTTCGCGTAAGCCGTTCGTTAAATACTGCTGGTCAAGACTCGTTGGCTGGTTTCCTTACTGTACTCATGTTACTTATTTTCTCTATTCCCTCTTAACCCTAACGTCAAAGACCAGGTACCCGGGTACCTTTTTGCGATTGTTATCGCACTTTTTATTATTTCTAATTAATCCTTGGTAAAATCGCTTTTAATCCTAGTTATTTACATGAATGTGAACTTGGCATATAATCGTAAAGTTTTAGGAAAAATAATATTGTTGGTTTTATTTGCATTAAACTTTCTTATACCATTACTCAATATCCAGGTACCTGGGCACCCATTATTGTCTCTAGTCTATAAGCAAAAGTAAATGATGAATATTACAACAAATATAATCAAACATAATAATAATAATAATTTATTATTATTAGTTGTAGTATTTATTATTATTATTAGTATTATTTAGTACTATAATTACTATCACGACAAATACAGTTCTTGAAAAAAAATTACGTTTCAGCACATATTATTATTTATTATTATTATTATCATCATCATGACAAATATAATTTTTAAAAAATTACGTTTCAGTACATGCTTTACATTGACATATTGAGATTGAAAGCTCATCACAAACTAGCTTTCCACAAGTTTTGCATGATTTTCTCGTTGTTCTCCGAAGTTTCTTAGGAGCAGAAACACACACTTGCCAAACTCCAACAACTGACTTTCTTCCAGTTGAATCACGTGCCTGAAAATCTGTGGTAGTACTGGCGCTGGACGGCATCGCAGGCAGAGATACACTGTTTGAGGAATTCAGAATGCTTTCTACACCTGACCTGGTTGAAAAATGTCGCATGGCTTGAATATTTCTTGACCGATCCTGAATTGATGGAAGACACAAGTTTGCATCTAACTGACGCAAAAATAAAAGGCGGTCATTCTTTTTATGGCTGCGCATATCGACATTGGCCTTATAAATAATATAAGCAGCTAGAGCAGATATGTCCAAAATGCTAAAAAAAGCACGCAAGTGGCCATCTCTTCGTTTGACCCTAAGAAATATATTTTCGAAGCATTTGATCCATCATGTCAGCACTAGATTTTTTTTTTTGTAAAACATAATGATTTCTGGCTTTTCCTTGGCCCCAGAGATACTTTAATCATGATGTAAAGTAGAAAGCAATATAACAGCTATTTTCTTCTTAGAAACATATGAACATATTATTACATCGTCATTCAATCCGAATAAAGAACTTTACGATTCTCGTATTTGACATGGTGACATTTCAGTTGGAATATATTTCTTGTTTCTATTTAGAGTTCCTACGATTGTCAGACGCCATGACAACAAAACTTAAGCCATTGAGAGTGACGTAAAAATTATCCAGGTTTCTGCAGGAGCGTTTGTATCGAGTAGCCAGCTCTTTTACGACCCGTTCACCTTGATTAACTTCACGTTCTCCTCCGATTTTTTCGGTATACAATTGACCAGAAAGCGGGTAAAAATTAATGGCATCGCATATCCACCACGCTTTTAAACCGTATTTTCCGAACTTATTTGACATAAACTGGATGAATCGTGTTCTTCCATGATATGGAAATAGCTATTGTCAGACTTTGCGATGGTTTATACTTTTTTGCTAAGTTATTGTTTCGTAAGATCCAAAGATCCGGAAGTGCAGCAGATTTATCATTTTCGAGTCGTGCAGCTCGTTTGTTTTGATTATCAAATCGAATGAATCGGAGGATATTCCAAAACCTATTTATACTCATACTTGCTCTGTAAAGCGGATATGAAGTTGGTTTCCACATTTCTATGGTATCATCGGTGTTGGTATTATTAGCACCGTCTGTCACTGTCTGTCACCGTCTGTCACCGTGTGCTGTCACCGTCGAAATTGTAATTACTCCATTTTTTCCCTAGTAAAGTTGCGATTTATATAGATATAAATGAATAAAATAATTGCTAATTCATTATTTATTCACCAAAGCATACAGTAAATTGCAATACAATATAAATCGAAGAAACCGTCCGTTTCTTACTTACAATTCAACGTGAAATGTACGCATAAAACGAGAGGAAAATAATGAGCCACTTCGTTTTTCAGTAAAAACAGGATACATACATTCCGCAAGGACGAGGGTGTAAAGAACAGTTCCATTTAAATAGAAAGGGTGGTAGAAAGAAAGCTGATTTCAGCGCTACGCTTTCGAAATTCGATGGGGGTACCGCGGTACCCGGTCATTGAAAGTAAGGGAAGCGTTTGGTCATTGACGCTAGGGTTAATACTGTCGCTTTCTGCACCTGTGACTTGGCACTCCCTCTTTTCTAAGAAACGTGTTTTCCCTAACTACGACAATGACATTAAAACACTTGACTCTAGACAACTCTAATAGCAACACAATTACATTGATATAACATGCGTATTAGGAAACTGAAAGAAATAATATGTAATGAATATTTTTATGTAAAATTTTAAAATTTGCTCGTGATTTTTATTCATTTATCTAGATCGTAAATAATTAAATATTATATCTTACATGAACTGAAGTAGATAATTTAAGGCAGAGTCAAATAAATTAAGTCATCTGATACAATTTAATTACTTTATGTTTTACAGCAGCAAAGTGAATAGTAATCATTAGATTTTTCTTTACTTTAATTCGAAAAAACTAGATAGAAATACAATGCTAAGGATCAGAAAATCTTGCTCTTACAGTAGAAAACATCTGTGATTTAACAGATCGTTTGAGGGGGATTTTCTTTTTACAAAATCCCCAAGAGACCTCAAGGTCTTTGACTGAGAACGGAAAAGTATTAAGATTTACTCAATACCTGGAATGTGCGTATGTTTCCTCTTATTAGTTTACTTCCAGCAAAAATTGCATTTACCACTTAGAACTATTTGAAGTTAAGTAAAAAATGTTCCATTTCCAAGTAATTCACCCACCATACATTTAGTACACTATTTAATCACATTTTGGTTTCTGATGTTTACCTAGAGGATTTTTATTCTTAATATTGGGAACAATTTTCGTCGAAACGTAACTTTTTAGAGAAATATATATTTTATTGTTTGATGAGCCTACATTGCAGAAACTTTCAGTTTGAAGCAAAGTCGTTTAACAATATTTTGTAGCTAGTAAAAAAGTGTGAATATTTATAACTGAATAAGAACCAATATTATTAAGGAATAAAATTTATAGATATACGATTTTAAGATGCAGAATTTGTAGTTGCCATGAGTGGTAGAATAATAAAGCTTTAGAAAGCTCAAAAGGATTTTAAATGTAAAATAAAGCATAGGCGTGCATTTAAATAACTTTCTATGTTATTGACATTTCTTAGAGTTATTCAAAAATCAAAATTTGGAGGTCTAATACATCCTGTAGTACGAGTCCAGAATGTTTTAACAAAGTGAACGTAAGCGATGAAATGCTGCAAAATGAAAGTTTTACCAATATATAATAACTTTTTTCATGTTCATCTCTTTCTTTCTTGTGTGTTATTTTATTGTATGTGAAAGAATGTTCTTATCTAGAACCTTCTGAATCCAAGACACGTTTTATATATCTTTTAACTTATATGATTTAATAATATTTTATTCGAAGCATACACCTTAAAAACAATTACTATAGGAATAATCTTCTCTTTTAGATGTTTTATTACATACGAGAAACGGTTAAAATTTTTTTCCCAATATACTCGTAAATATATTATAGAAGCAATAGTGTAGAGTGAGTGATCTTCTTAATCACATACACTTGATCAAAGAGTTTTATTTATATTATATACTACTATTTAAAGAGTATTGTAAAAGATATACAACATAAAAACACAGAAATAAGTAGAAGCAAATATTATATATATATATACATATATATATATATATATATATATATATATATATATATATATATATATATATATATATATACATATATATATATATATATATATATATATATATATATATACATATATATATATATATATATATATATATATATATATATACATATATATACATATACATACATATATATGCATACATATACACATATATATATATACACACATATATATATATATACACATATATATACATATACACATATATATACATATATATACATATATATACATACATATATACATATATATACATATATATATATATATATATATACATATATACATATATATACATATATATACATATATATATATATATATATATATATATATATATATAAATATTTATTATGCAGAGATTTTATATATTCTCAAGAATTAATTTGGGTATAGACCATGCATAAAAATTGTTAACTTCTTGCATAAAAATAATTATAAGAATTGAGAAATAGTATAAGGATTTCAGTGTGTCATTCTTTACCAGTTAATCGAAATTCTGGAGTATTTTTATGTCTCATTCGATCTCAATCAGAATTATCTTTATTGTTTATTTATAAGACACTTATTAAAAAATTTCAATCATGTTTAAACACAAGAATCTGAATTTTACCATTAGAGGTTAGCGTAGCTTTTATAAAAAATAACGCTAAAAGCTGCACAGGAAATAAAATTTTTTAAATTTGAAGAGTAATAAAAATTTTAAAACTCTCTTAAAAATGTGTTTCTGTATATACTGTAGGGAAGAATAACGTTCTTTTACCTATGCTAAGTAATTTTGCATTCCAATTTTGAAGATTTGCATGCAACTCTGATCTAAATATTTTTCGAGATCATACTTAAATGTTTCTTTTTTCTTGCAAGAAAGTTGAAAGTTTTTTTCTTCTTGCGTTTATGAATTTTATTTCTGTGAACAAAATCTCTTTGAATTTTTTCAAAAGCTTTTAACGTTCTTGTGTAATAACGATGTTAAATTTCCATAATGGTTCATGAAATCACTTAAAAGATTTTTCAGAGAAAGATGAAATTATGTAAATTCTCTTGCTGAAAGAAAAACTTTTTAGTACTTGAATTTTTTGCATGAACTTTCCAAAACATGTCATGATTTAGAAATATATCAAGCCCAAAAAGGTTTTGTTGAACTACAATTTATGGAGCCAAATGTTTAAAATGATTTATGTTTGATTATTCGTATGTGAGCTTAACGTTTCATATGATTACACAAGCATATAAGGTTTTCGACACCCACGTACAGACATACATGCGTATATACATATATATATATATATATATATATATATATATATATATGTTAAGAATTAATTGGATAAAGGGGAATAAGTGAGAAAATTTACAGGGGGTTTCAGAATAATCTAATTTATAACGTTAAATATCACTATTTGTTGTATTTCGGTACGCTATGGATGAAACTGGGGAATCCCCGTTTTTAGAATTGAACTTAATTCACGAGGTTGGAAGAAGAACCATAGGGAGAATCTAAGTTTAGTATCAAATTCTGTCCCGCCCAGCCTTATCTTCGGTGCAGACGTAACGAGGACATGCGCAGTTGAATTGAGAGTTTTTGAGACGATAGGCAAACAGCAGACCGAGGGGATTCATTTTTATGAAAGCAGACGCGCGCTAGCCGGGTCCTCGGGTTTTGTAAAATGGCCAGCGCTAAGATATGCGTTACTTTGGATCAGTTGGTTGCTAGTAGATGAAGAAATAAACATGATTAAATTGGACTAATGTGTACTTTTTGAGTTTAGACTGCCTTCCACTATACTGCTAAATAATTCAAGGATATTCATGACCTCGGTGCCACGAACTGCAATATCATTTAATATAACGGGCGTGAAACGTTCATATATATATATACATATATATATATATATATATATATATATATATATATATATATATATATATATATTAATTATTTATATTTATATATAGCTATGTGTGTGTGTATAAGTTTATGTGTATTTATACATTAAATAGGACTGAGAATAATTTATTTTCTCCTTGACACAGTCACACTTTAATATAAATACTATCATACTAAAGCGCTAACTGCACCAATCTTACATAAAAAGGAAAATATGAAAAATTTTAAACATAAAACCAAAACATGATGGTAAAAGAAATCAAGAAAACGAGAATTTAGCTGTTCAGTAATAACCTGTCTTTTCATGAATGAAATATATATGATTTTATTAAACTGTTCAGACATGTAATCATTAAACAGATAAATTCATTTTATCTTCGTGTTTTGGTTTACTGTTTCGACTTTTTATATTATGTTTTTTATAAAGGAAAGTGTGGCAATTTGAGACTTGCTAAGCAAATAATGATACTAAACTTCCATTTTTAATTAGTTGTAGTTGTTAGAAAAACATTATTTTCTTTCCATTTTGCACGGGTAGGTCTATGCACACGCACACACACGCTGGGATACAGGAGGGTGTAACACATAATGCTAAGTTGTTCACTTTGTAAGGACGTCAGACAATCTATAGATAGGGAGACAAACAATCAATTATTTGGTACTTTTAATAAGACTATCTACACAAAAAGGTTCGTGATTTGAAAAATATACCTATAAATGTTTTGTTTTGTTATCAGCAGTTTGCGGGATGTTCAGGATAAATTGACATAACATATGATTTTTTGTCATTTAATGTTTTGAACATTTGATCGTATTTTACATTTGTTTTATAAAATTCGTGAATAATAAGTACAATGTATTCAGAAGATATACTTCTGAACTAATACACAGTAAATCAGTCTAAAGTACAAATTTTGCTAATGGCTTCTTCCCTTTAAACTTTACGTTACCATTGCGCACGAAAGTGGAAAATACTTCCTTGCTTTTAATGCCAGAGAAGGCTCTCGCATTAACACTTTCATGTGATATATCTTTGAAAGAAAAGTTTCAGCACAATAAAAAATTCTACTAAAATATTTATTGTTCCAAAAAATCAGTAATAGAAGTACGATATGATAGCATCAAAATCTATTTTACTATTGTTTCTGTAAATGTCCCTTTGCATTATTTATTCTATAAGCAATAAAAAATGATATTCTGAACCTGCCGCTTTATACTTCTGTTTCAACAAAGTTCAGGGCCCATAAATCTGAGCAAACAAAACATCAATGCATTTATCAAAAACTGATGAAAAAGATATTCGAATGTTTTATTCAAACTAAAGAAAAGAAATATTGGAATGATTTAAAATATTTTGCAGAAAAATATGAGACGCGTGCTATGAACAGCAGAATTTCATTCCTCCACATAAATCTAGCGTCTTTATATATTCTCCTGTCATCTTGCATCAAAAAATATTTGCGAACTGAAAAGACAATTTCCAATACATATCGGAAAAGATACGTATTTTTTTCTCTTTACACCGTGAATAACTATATCAAAGAAAATACGAACTTCCTACCTTATGAAACTTCCTTTTCAGGCTACGCAATCATTCTTCATAACAGTTTGTGATCCATTTGTTATTTTACACGACAAGACTATCAGACACGTTCAGACGATCTTTCGTGTGTCGAACGAAATTCCATGTTACTAAATGTATTATGTTTCTAAACTAAATCTTACACGCAGAGTGTCTGAATAGGTTATATTCAGATTCTGAAATACGATTCTGCCGAAAATTTACATCTCAGAGACATTATGGCGTTGCTACATGTAATGTCTTATGCGTTTAGAACAGTTTGCTTCGAAATTCTCAGAGCATTTGGCATAGAAAGCTTTGATATTTAGCGAAGTGTATTGACCGATGTTCAAACTATTTAATTCTATGCATATCATAAGAATTTGAAAAGTTTATGGAGCTAGTTTTCCGCATTAGTTATGCATAATGAATCTTAAATCATGGCATATGCATCCGATTCAGGTATTGGAAACATTTCAGGAATCTCTAGTCGTGCCGGTATAAATGATAGCTCTCTTCTGATAAATAAAATGTTTCATATGCAAAAATATAAAAAAAATAAGAAGATTGGAGTATTTGTTTCTTCGAGGTGTTGGGAAGGTTTTAAAACATGTTTTAAGTGTAAAATTATTTTTAGAGAGATTTTTAAATTAAAGAAAAAGGATGGAAAATATGGAATATCAAAGAAATGACTAAACAGAGTAAAAAAAAAGAATTACCTTACATCGTTAAAGTGTACCCTTACTGATTGGTGGAAACGTCTGCATGTGTTTGTGTGTTTTTCACTGGCAGATATTTAAAACATTAAATCCAGTTTACATATCTATGATTTAATTTTACTGCGAATGCAAATAAAATTACGCGTTTTGGGATACTGCTCTACTGGACATGTTCCCTAACGTGTAGAGTTAAAGAATTTACCTGCAGTTAGTAAGATTCCATGGTCTTGTCGTGTACTGAGTGGCAATCTTTGGTCTAGAGTTATGCAATAGATACGGTCTAGAGTGTACCATAATTGACACTGATTGCAAAAAAACTTTCGACTTTTAATACAAAAATACCACCCTGATGATCGAGTGATATTTTTGGCCATCATTATTATTTTTTAAAATTTTCATCATTTTCTTCAAGAAAAATCAATCTCAGTAAAAATAAATATTTCATTCAATAAAAATCAGTAATATCTTATTTATTCCACGAATCTAAAATACAATATCTTGTCATTACAACTTTAATTTTCTCCCTTTTAATTAACACAGAAAAATTTTCGAAGAACACTTGTTTCTTTTGGAGGGTACATTAACTGACAAACAAACAAATGTCCAAACCAATTATTATTTCAGCATAAATACAATTATTTCAGTTTTCTATATTTATTAGTCTTCTCTACTACAATTACTTTCAGAAACTCAGTTTCTTTATATCAGGTATTTACCTTCCAGAAAAAATATATATATAACACATACAGGATTAAAAACTGTTCTTAAATTGTTTAATTCCTGTTTTTAGCTGAAACAATTGCGACATCACAGGCGACTTGAGAGGAACAGAATTTTAAAACTTGCAGTAGATTCGCGCGAGATATTTAATGTCAAAAAAAAAATTATTACATAACGTCCAAGTGAGTTCTTTTCGCTACGCTGTTACCCACAAAAGAGAAAAAAAATATTTTTAAACATGAAGTTACGTTTTATGAATCCTGGTGCCATTGGATGTCACATGTATTAGCAGTTTTCTCTCATTAACACTTATATTAGCACATGAAAAGATTCCTAAAAATATTCTTTCTTCTTTTGCAGGGTACATTAACTGCCAGACAAACCAATGTCCAGACCAATAACAATTTCAGCATAAATGCTGTTATTTCAGTTTTCTATATTTGTTAGCCTTCTCCAATGTAGCCACTTTCAGAAACACAGAGTTTCTTTATCTCGGGTATTTTTCTTCCAGAACAAATCTATAACACCTGCAGAATTAAAAACATTACTTAAATTGTTTAATTTCTGTTTTTAACTTGTCCTCTAGCTATTACGATTTCAACATCACAGGTAGCTTCAGAACACAGAATTTTAAAACTTGCAGTAGATTCGAGCCAGCTATTTAATGTAAAAAATATTATTGTATAATGTCCAAGAGAGTTCTTTCCATTTCACTGTCATCCACAAAAGATAAAAAAATTATTTTTAAACATGAAGTTATATTTTTTGAACTTTGGTGCCATTGGATGTCATATGTATTAGTAGTTTTCTCCCATTAACACGTAAATTAGCACATGAAAAGATTCCTAAACATATTCTTTCTTCTTTTGCAGGGTACATTAACTGCCAGACAAACCAATATCCAGACCAATTACAATTTAAGCATAAATGCTGTTATTTCAGTTTTCTATATTTGTTAGCCTTCACTAATGTAGCTACTTTCAGAAACACACAGTTTCTTTATCCCGGGTATTTTTCTCCCAGAACAAATCTATAACACCTGCAGAATTAAAAACATTGCTTAAATTGTTTAATTTCTGTTTTTAACTTGTCCTTTAGTTGCTACGATTACAATATCACAGGCGGCTTCAGAAGAACAAAATTTAAAAAGTTGCAGTAGATTCACGCTAGCTATTTAATGTCAAAAAACTTTTATCACATAAATTCCAAGTGAGTTCTTTTCGCTGCACTGTCACCCACAAAAGAGAAAAAATATCCTTAAACGTGAAGTTATATTTTGTGAATCCTGGTGCCATCGGATGTCATCTGTATTTGTCGTTTCTTTTTTAATGCCCATCGAAGGATGGTTTTTGTTGTCCTGGTTACGGGGATGGAAACTGGAAGAACATCATACATATTTTTCTTTTACTTTTGCCCTGTCCTTTTACCAAAGGAAAAGAAATATTGTCCATTCAATGGATTCTTAAATGCACAAAATGTTGCCTTTATTTGGTAAAATTTTAAAAGAATTTTCACGAAAAAAGTCTGTTTTCGCATTGGAATAAATGGATTACTTATTTCTTTTAATTTTAAAACTATTTTGAAGGCACGCATTTCTGTGGCGAAGTGCGATTTTATTTAAAGTGTAGCATGTTTATAACAAACTTTCAGTTTGAGTCAACGAACTGCCGAAAAATATTCTGAAAAATTGTGAAGGATATAAAAATATGCATTATTCTTTTTTTTCGGAAAGTTGAATGTTAGAATTTTTTGAGATATTTTATAATTCCTACAAGTTTAACGTCTGTTAAGTTCATTGATTTCTATTCTCTATTATCTTTTGGGTGTGAAACGTCTGCTTGATTCCTGAACAAATAAAGCCTAAAGCGGGCTGTACCCAAGGGATTGTCAAGTGACGACAGAATCAATTTTTGATTTCAGTTACTCCCTTCTTTCCGTGCAATTATTTTATGTTAATTCTGTCGTCATTAATTACCGGTCTTTTACCTTATTTTCACTCATGACAACTGGCTTTCGATAAGAAGATAAACCCTCTGTTAAGAGAATCTTTTCTAAAATTGTTTCAATCGGATAAATTAAAACTTGAATTTCAGATAAAGGTGTAAATTTCAGTGAATGAACACAGTTCGTTTTGGTCATGCTATTATTCATCGTAACTACAAATGGTGCAGTTTCAGACCCCTTGATTGTGATTTTGGAGTAACGAAACAAACATTTATTGCACTCAACGCACAGACTCCAAATTCAAAGATTTTTAAATAGGACGGTGCAAGCTAATATGCTAAGTTTGTATTATGAAATTTTGCCTCATTGCAGTGCACATTTTTGTCAAATTTATATATTTGTGAAATTAACGTTATACATAAAAGCCTACTTATATATATATATATATATATATATATATATATATATATATATATATATATATATATATATATATATATATATAAGTAGGCTTTTATGTATAACGTTAATTTTGGATTTGTTTACATTTCTTGCAAATGAGTAGGGAGGGAATTTATCATGGAACTGTTTAATTTTTAGGGACTACCTCAGAAAAGGAAATATTGTCACAAATCATAGATAAATATGAACAACAAATATCTGTTCGAAGAGGTTAATATATATAACATTGTTATAATTTTACTTCTAACAAAGATCTTCCCTTACATTGCTTTTATCACTGTGATACGTGCTAGTGTACTTTCAAAGTGAAAAGCATTTTCCACGCTAATGTTAAATGGAATTTCCGAGTGTATCTACAAAGCATCGTGCTGTTTTACCATTGCTATGTAACATTTTGAAAAACTTTTTTTCGTGGAAACCCAAAATTTATCCCTTAATGTAAAATTCTATATTTATCATTATTTTTATAATTATTTTCATCGCAATGAAGATTGCAATATTATAACTATAAAGTAAAGTAGTAGTGTAACATGGAAAATGAGAAAGATGATTCTTGTAACTCTTCACGAAGATGTGATTAAAGTTATCTAAAACTGGTTTTAAAATTTTATTATATGTTTAAATCTTAGGCCCGTCTTTGAACTAATTCGGAATTCTCGTCTATAATTTATTTCTGTTATAACGAGAAATTATTAAATTGAGAACTTTTTCTTTCAGGTAGCTATTTTAATACTGAAATAACTATACCATACTTGAATTATGTTGTGTATTACAATGGAATAAATTAAAAATATAATTAAGCTTTGTTAAATTCGAAATAATGTAAAAGATACATGTAATACTTTGAGACGCTGGGAAATAACATGTTATTTTCCAGTGTAATAACTTTTAAAGATGAAAGGCATCAGAAAAGGAAATGTAATATTCCAGCATATATTCAATATCACATGTCTCATCAGATCTTTATCGAAGTGGTGCCTTAGAATATTGATCCAATTTTCTTTTCATTTCAGCAAATCCTTCGGCACCACATTTCATATCATCCGTAAACGTATCTACGTTATTAAGTGAAATCTCTTGTCTACGTCTTTCCCGGGAGTGCCCGGTTTCTTTTTAGCAAATCAAGAGAATAAATGCATTGCGTTATGCCGGAAAGAGTACAGAAAACACATCTTCCTAAAACAACTACGGCTTTTATGATCACTGTGAGCTGATGCAGTAATAGCTTAAGTGACTTGTCCTGTTATCCTATTTATTTTACTTTGATCTGCAGAGCCGTAGGATAAAGAAGCCGAATGATATAGGAAAACATGCCGGATAGACTACTCTAAAGCTTTATAGGAAAGACTAGACATAATTTACAGAAGCCCATTCTTTGTTTATTTCACAAAGTAATGCTTCACTGTAAATTATTTTTATATATCAAAAGTTTTAAATTCTGAGAAAGCACATGTATCATTAAAGTGCTTTATGTAGAGAATTACATGAACTTAGTGAATGAAAAGGGCAGTATATAAACTTTAAGTCTGGAATAATAACTATTCTTTGTATAAATTCAATAAGTCCGATTGGAAATATATACCTTTCACAGGAAGCAGATTTTGAGCTCAGTAAAAATAGTTCTACTGAAGTGTCATCTGTATATGATTTAAAAATGAGTTTAAAAATATTAACCTTATCAGAATATGGGTAAAATTGTCCCAATTTTCCTACATTTCCTCTTCCAACTTTTACATATTTCAGCTGTGTTACATATTTACTTCCTTCAGTTTATGCAAACAGATAGATTTAATTTGTGTAAACAGATTTATGTTCAAAAGATTTTTTTCCCTGATATAGTAAAATAATTTATTTACTACTTAAAATAATTTTGAAATTAAAAGGCTTATAATTTCAATGTCTAGGAAATATCCATATAAAATATCCCCCACATTAAAAAAACGCTTCTTAAGATATAAACTGACACTCTCTTCCTCCCCATACGGACTCTTGCTTTTCAAAATTGCTCATTTTCGGTAGGTCTTCTAAGAGTTTCTGCATCATTAAATGTGAACTAGGAATATTCGCTTGCAAAAAACTGTAAATCATTCTACAACCAAAAAAATATCTCGAATACTCCACCGGAGGTCAATCTATATTGCCCCGACATCTCAAATACTCTTGAAGTATAATTGGAAATACCTTATGTTATTTGAGAGGAGTGTTTAAACGGAACAAATCATGCATTAAAGTTTAAGTCTAGTAAATAATGAAAATATGTGTCAACGAATTCATTTTTAGACGTGAATATTTATTATATTTTTCTTTAAAATTGATGTACACAGTGTATTTGAGAAAAACTAAATTTCAGAGTTGCCTAGATGATTACGAGCTTCAACTAAGTCAAACACCTTTTGATAGACAGTTGTCATAACAAAATTGTTGGATAGATCTTGTTGTTACTATACTATATTTTAATTTAAATTCTTTTGAGAAAACTTAATTTCTTCACTAGATATCAATGGGATATTTACAACATATTTAACAATCAAAACCGATTTTAGATATATGCATTGTATTATCTAAATCAAAGCGTAAACTTAGCGGGGTGTAAAAATTGGGAAAATGAAATTAAATGAAAAAGTCTGCATATGGTGGGATAATAGCTTATTATGAGACTATTATATTCTATATTTCCACACTGAAATCAAATGGAATTAAATAATCAAGCACAGGGGGAAATATTAATACTTGTGATCGGTGATTGTGTTTGAAAATAGCTATGCTACTGCAAAAAATATACAAATTTATGTTTGCCTTATAACAGAACAAACGGGAAGCTAACACTTAAATATAAATTTACATTAAACTGCCTTACCAGTATATACTTATATTTTCTTTTTTCAAATCACGAAATTTGATTTCAGTATCCAAATAAAATATTTTGATAAGCTTACTGGATAGAATTTAAAACATTTCATAACTTAATTTGGATCGGAATTTGTTTTGAAACGGTAAGTAAATAATTCAAGAATTTTATCACTTATTTTAATAATTTAATTTAAGGTCTTTTTTTGTAGACTTAGAGTTATCTATTTTACTGATATGCATTGTGCTTCTGTATAACATTTTCATAATGCTCCATTTAGTGAAAAAAAGTTAAAAAAAGCTTCAAAAGTATTTAATCGAAAAGGAATTATGGAAAGAATTTAGTAACAGGTAGAGTTTATATCTTTAACTAAAATATAGGGTAAAAAGTACATCCTATAGAAAGACCTTTCAAACTTGTCTTACGCTGATCGATATGTTTACAACTATTGCATACAGATCGAACTTTTGTTACTATGTGTTTGTCGTAATTCATTAAATTATGCATTATAACCTTCAATTTTCGGTGTTTATCACCAGTGTTAAGAGCAAATCGGGAAAAACGCTGTCTTTAGGGATGCAAAACATATAAAAGTACATTAAAAATACAGAAAATATCTTTCTTAGATTTCAGCTTTATATGGATATTTTATATCAAACTGTCAGTTTAGACCAACATTTACCGTGAGCAAAATCATCATATTCCCTCATAATCTTTTCGCTAACCATAAAATCAGATTTTTGTGTTTGTTTCTCTGGAATTTCCTTTATGTATGTGTCTAATTCTTTATGCATGTGTTTATAGCGTGTTATGTAAACAGAGAATGCTTCCTTTTTGATAGTTCACCATAAAATGGCTTCATAGACATTTCACGTTCGAAAAATATTTTTATCAATAAATATAGGTACATTCAATGATGATTCAAATTACATCAGTTAGACAGAAAATCTTACGCAGAAAATAAAATTTTTACTGAACGATGTTGTAATTCATGCGTCATAATAGAATCCTGGTTGGATGGTTAAATAATCAAATGAATCTCATGGAAATGAATTCAGCATTTTTATACCTTTTATCGAACGTTCATTGGAAAAATATTTAACGTTCCATAAACTATATATTTCTCAAATGCACTATGTCTATCCTGAAGCAAGTGCAATGATCTAAATTTTTATAACTAGCGATTAAAATTTAAAATTCAGGGAATCACTGGCTTTATCATTTCGTTTGATTGGAAATATGGTAAAATACTTTTCTAAATTTAGTATTAGCGATTGTTAATCACTTTTATTTGTTTCCCATTTATACACACACACACACACACACACACACACACACACACACACATATATATATATATATATATATATATATATATATATATATATATATATATATATATATATATATATATATACATGGTGTCTATAATTAAAGTCCCACTTTCAAAAGGCTGCAAAAAAAGAACCACTGGTCAGAATGACTTCAAATTTGAACTGAATATACTGGAAGAAGGTGGAAACGATTTGGCATAAAAAAGGTTCCAACCGCTTACAGCGCCATCTATTGATACATTTTAGAACTTTTTTTTATTATGCCAAATCGTTTCCCCCTTCTTCCAGTATATTCAGTTCAAATTTGAAGTCATTCTGACCAGTGGTTCTTTTTTGCAGCCTTTTGAAAGTGGGACTTTAATTATGGACACCCTGTATATATATATATATATATATATATATATATAAATATTGCACTCAGAAAAATAAATTGATGTGCTAAAACTTATGAGTGTTTGTTCAAAACATATGCTTTATATTTAGTTATTTTAGCATTCTCTCTAACCATTGGTCTTTCTATCCATATAACAATCTTTAGTATGACAGAAAACGAAATTACTTATTGGGTTCATTCTACCCCACCCAAACATATACATCGAAAACTATCACGTCCCGGAAAATAGAATGCATGAATGAGTAGATATCATTGTAGCGAGAGGTATGAACAATGATTCCGAAAATAGGCACAAGAGTTAATTTCTTTATTGAAGCAAACTGTAGCATTTCTTTTTATGACAAACATGAACAGAAAAATTTTCTTATTTCATTATATTCACGTCTCATATAATCAACCTCACTGTAATTTTGAGATCTTGAAAAAGTGTTTTAAAGTTGATATATATGAGGCTTATAATTTAATGCAAAAAAAATATAAATTGCAATTTAGAATTTCAAAAGTATCAAAATATGTTTCAGACATCAAGAGTCTATTGTTAATGTATCAAATTTCCCCAAACATTTATATTGTTGATACTAATCTATGTATATAAAACAGTTCTGTAACTGACTGACTGACTGATCGATTGACTGACTGACTGACATAAAACGCACAGACCAAACTGCTGGACCTAAAGGGCTGAAATTTTGCATGGCGATTCTTCTTATAGTGCAGATGTGCACTAAGAAACATTTTTGAAAACATTTTCTTAGATTTTTAAAAATTACATTTTTAAGCTGTTTTAGTAACTTTTTTTAAGTTTGCATTTGAAACAATAATTTGAGGTGTATATAATTTATATCACGAAAAAGTTCATACAAAGTTCTTTAAAATGAAATATTTTTTTAATCTTTACCTCCATTTTCTGATTTTTGGTGAATTTTTTAAGATTAATTTTTAGAATTTATCTTATTAACTGCTGATCACGTGATTTCTTTTTCTGGTACTTTAAATAAATTTATCGTCACGTGCATAGCAACGAAATACACAAAAAAATATATTTTTTTCTTGCTAATGCGGCATACTATTGGACATTATCCAAAAAAAATATTAAAATACAATAAAAGATATCTTCTTCAAACTGTACTATATTAACTGTACTATAGTTCTTTAGTATGTCCTATTAGATTCAATTTGAATATTTTCTGTTACATAATTTTGTCTATAAAAATATTCTTTGTGATTTTTTTTATAAATATAAATAAATATATATATATATATATATATATATATATATATATATATATATATATATATATATATATTACATCAATTGTATACATTGATCGTCGTATGTATTATATACACTGCTGGCCACTGTAAATGCAACACCCTGCAGGAAACATGCAAATAACATGAAATTCACAACATGCATTAGCGGAGGTGAGATATGCAAATGATTAGAATTTAGCGCAGACGCACATCACGCGCGCCTGTGGCGCCACTTCAAAGCGCTATTCAAGGCTTGGAGATTTCGACGATTTCAAGTTCGGCAATTGTGTTTTTCTTGTGGTTTTTTTAAAAAAACGATCAATTATGCCTCGTCGAAAACAGCGATCATCTTTTGATCAAGTATCCGAGTTCGACAGAGGAAGGATAGTGGCCTACCGAGATTGTGAATTATCTTTCAGGGAAATCGGTTGTCGTGTTGGACGTTACCAAACAACTGTAATGCGGATATGTGATCGTTGGGTGCAGGAGGGTACGACGGACCGGCGTGTTCGATCGCATCCACCTCAGGGCACCACTTCACGTGATGACAGGCAAATTGTGCGCATGGCAGTGACGGATCGCTCAGTCACATCACGAACCATAGCACAGCACATGCAGTCTGTAACGCATCATCCAGTGTCTGCGCGTACCATTCGACGCCGTTTACAACAGAGTGGTCTGTCCGCAAGACGTCCATTGCTTTGTCTACCCTTGACGAAGAACCACAGACGTCTCCGCCGCCAATGGTGCGATGACAGAAGGATGTGGACGGCAGAATGGAATGAAATTGTCTTTACTGACGAGTCACGCTTCTGTCTGCAACACCACGATGGTCGCATTCGAGTCTGGAGACACCATGAAAAGAGGATGCTGAACATCTGCGTTATGCACCGCCACACTGGTCCTGAACCGGGTATTATGGTATGGGGCGGTATTGGATATCACTCTCGCACACCTCTAGCACGCATTGCCGGTACTTTAAACAGCCAGCGCTACATCTCCGAGGTGTTGGAGCCAGTTGTCCTTCCTTACCTTCAGGGCTTGCCCACAGCCATATTTCAACAGGATAATGCGCGACCACACGTGGCACGCATTGTCCAACGGTTCTTCGTCAATCGCCAGATTGAATTGCTTCCCTGGCCGCCTCGCTCTCCGGATCTTTCGCCGATAGAAAACATGTGGTCCATGGTTGCTCTACGATTAACCCAGATTCCATCCCCAGCTGCCACAGCAGAATTTGGGTGGCCAGCAGTGTACACTGCTGGCCACCCAAATTGCAACACTAAGAAAGACAAAAGATATCACAACAAAATTTATTTTGTAGATAACATGTTGACGAAGTATCATATGATTAAATTTATAGACTTCTGTGAAGTGTGGTTCCCGCCAAAATCAGTAGCCAGAGTAGCCGCCATTGTTGGTGATCACCGCTGCCACACGTCTCGGTATTGATTCAAAGAGACTTTGGATGAGTTCTTGGGGTACAGCAGACCAAGCAGCTTCCACACGTTGCCAAAGTTGATCTGCTGTGGCAGCTGGGGATGGAATCTGGGTCAATCGTAGAGTAACCAGGGACCACATGTTTTCTATCGGCGAAAGATCCGGAGAGCGAGGCGGCCAGGGAAGCAATTCAATCTCGCGATTGACGAAGAACCGTTGGACAATGTGTGCCACGTGTGGTCGCGCATTATCCTGTTGAAATATGGTTGGGGGCAAGCCCTGAAGGTAAGGAAGGACAACTGGCTCCAACACCTCGGAGATGTAGCGCTGGCTGTTTAAAGTACCGGCAATGCGTACTAGAGGTGTGCGAGAGTGATATCTAATACCGCCCCATACCATAATACCCGGTTCAGGACCAGTGTGGCGGTGCATAACGCAGCTGTTCAGCATCCTCTCTTCACGGTGTCTCCAGACTCGAATGCGACCATCGTGGTGTTGCAGACAGAAGCGTGACTCGTCAGTAAAGATATTTTCATTCCATTTTGCCGTCCACATCCTTCTGTCATAGCACCATCGGCGGCGGAGACGTCTGTGGTTCTGCGTCAAGGGTAGACAAAGCAATGGACGTTTTGCGGGCAGACCACTCTGCTGTAAACGGCGTCGAATGGTACGCGCAGACACTGGATGATGCGTTACAGACTGCATGTGCTGTGCTATGATTCGTGATGTGACTGAGCGATCTGTCACTGCCATGAGCACAATTTGCCTGTCATCACGTGAAGTGGTGCGCTGAGGTGGATGCGATCGAACACGCCGGTCCATCGTACCCTCCTGCATCCAACGATCACATATCCGCATTACAGTTGTTTGGTTTCGTCCAACACGACTAACGATTTCCCTGAAAGATAATCCACCATCTCGGTAGGTCACTATCCTTCCTCTGTCGAACTCGGATACTTGATCAAAAGATGATCGTTGTTTTCGACGAGGCATAATTGATCGTTTTTTTGAGAAAACCACAAGAAAAACACAATTGCCGAACTTGAAATCGTCGAAATCTCCAAGCCTTAAATAGCGCTTTGAAGTGGCGCCACAGGCGTGCGTGATGTGCGTCTGCGCTGAAATTCTAATCATTTGCATATCTCACCTCCGCTAATGCATGTTGTCAATTTCATATTATTTGCATGTCTCCTTCAGAGTGATGCATTTACAGTGGCCAGCAGTGTATATATATATTTGGCATTAATTTCATACATTGACCGTTGTATTTAATTTGAATATACTCCGTACTGAAGTGCGGATTTTCAGCTAGTATAACATAAAAATGTATTTACAGACGAGGACGTTTTGAGATTTACTTTTCCGGATAAACGAGTGAACGAAAGAAAAAAAATTAATAACTAATGACTTATTAATTTCTATATTTTGTTGGCTGAGAATTGGTTGGTTGGTTCGCTTTATATATTTTGTTGGTTTAATGAGAGCAAATTATTTATATTGGTTTAAGACATATTTTTATCTGATTCAATTTAGGGAAACCATAGCATTATTAGAGTAAGGCACCTATGTATATATATGCACACACGCGCACACACACACACACACATATATATATATATATATATTAATATTAGGTATTAGGCCCTTTAAGTCACTGAATATATGGAGTTTGTTTGAGGTGGAAACGCAAACCATGAGCTGACTCTATTCACACTAGTTGTTTCAAATTGGAAAAATTTCGTGGAATGTCCGTTGATAAAGCTCTAAGTCATTACAAAGGCTTTTTATAGAGTCCAATATTTTCTACTACAATTTAATGCTTGCGTAGGAGGACTAAATATATTTTGTATGCCAAATTGTGTACTGAAATATTGATATGTAAATTCGCTTTACAAAAATGAATTATATTTTTTTATTTGATATTTATAAATGATCACAGACGGCGTTTGAAATGTTAACTATCATTCATAAAGACTTTTACTATTAAAAATTTTCTTTGAGCCTCTTAGAGGTAACAAACATATGCAGTAATTAACAAGGCAGTTAGAAAGAACGAAAATTTATGGCAGGTATATGATAAAACCCAAGACTGCAATTCATTACTAAATCATTAACGTTCGTACGCTTTGCTTTTATCTACAATGTTCATTTAATGTTTCCCAATTATCATAATAAATGCTTTTACCTATTTATGTGATAAATTAGCAGTTAAGCATGTAAGCGAATCTAATGACATGTTCCCACTGAGTCATCCTTCATTAGAAGCTTAGTTATAACGAAGATTGAACGAAGAAACATAAAATGAAAAGTCATCTAATGCTTAAGCTTTGAATTACGTTTTGGACTTAATCCAAATGGAACAGATTCTAATTCCCCCCGGTAGATGCTAGGAATATTTCTACACTGATTACAATGGATTGTGGTCGTGAAATATTTCTCCAGTTTGATGCCTCCCATCTATAAGTAAAATGAGTTTCCAATCGCAGACTGAAGGGCGTATAACAAAATTAGCGATAAGAAAAATAAAAGGCAATATTCTTATTAATCCAGACAAATGGGATTATATGTTGTATTGGAAACGTAGCAGGAAATCCAGCACAAACTGTTTCAATTATCCAGGGAATTAGTAACGAACCTTATATTTCATGTTCGTGCGTTTCAAGAGAATAGACACAGTAGTCTTTGCCAAATCAAGGCATGTTTTGATATTTCCATTTGATAAATTGCGTGAATCCTAATATTTCGGAAACTTACGATATCTTAAGTTTAATGAATCTCAAAATATATTTCAGACAGTAAAATTGAACGGAGTGTGCTGATTGAAAGAATCTTCGACAATATTTCCCACTGATATGCTCTAGAGATATGAATATTTACGTAGAAATATCATCGCTAACACGCATCCTACGTGCTTAAATTCGATGTCAATGCATGTTTATTCGTATGTGTACTTACATATTTAAATTTGCGTTTGATAATATGCATGTCTCAAAATTGTTCGGACATTCTATTACATAACGATGAATTGATTCTAAATGAAGTATTTTGTGTCCCCAAACGTATATATAAATTCTATATATATATATATACATTAAGAACTCTAAAATTAAAACGTGACGAACATAAAAGTTTGTAATTAAATGTCTTCTGGAGTTTTACTTATTATTGCTGTAATAATGTAGTAAAATAAAAGCATTCTGTTTGAGATCACGCTACAAATTGATACGTAAATGTTACACAAAAATAAAATATTATTGTTGCGTGTAACTCAAAAGTTCTTCGTAGTAAGGATCAAATAGGATTTTTCGGAGGTTAAAAATATATTTTACAGCTGCTCAATTTTTAAAATCAAATATTGATAGTATAATAAAAGAAAATTCCATAACAGTTTTGGAGAAATCGTTAAACTTTTCTGTAAGTTATGTTCACAACGTAAAATGTAATGCTGAGTTGGGGCATATGTTAGAATTAGATGGAGCAATAAGTAAATATAAATTCAACATACCTATATGGAAGTTGTTTTAAGGTCGAAAGGCTTTCAATTTAATTGAAATTCAAGAACTAAAGTTTTAGATAAGAGTTATTGAATGTTACAACTAGATTATTTTACTGAAGTAACTAATGCAGGACAACAGGAAATCTAGTTATGCACTATCTCAAGGAGGTTGAAATTATACTATAGATATATACATTATTATTGAATTAGAATTGTCCCTAAAATATAAATGTATTCCGAAATTCTTAAAACTCTCCTTAACTATTTAACGGAATAAGATATAAGCCGATAAACATTCTACGACATAAGGAGATGTTTATTATTATTACACATTATAATGAATGATGTGTTAGACTATGGAGTGGAAGAAACAATGTTGCGGTATAAAATTTGGAGCGGTGTCATGGGGTTTTAGCTGCAAGTATGATAGTAGTTTGAGCTAGGAATGCCGGCCTTGGAACCCAGTACTCTGCTCATTTTGTAATCATTTATGTGAAGATATCTCCAAACAGAGTTACATAGGATTCAAGATTTATAAAGTAATCTCATTTCAGGTCTGATTTCAATTGAAGCAGGGCTATATTTTATTAATTTGATAAATACGACTTGATACTTGAAGGTAATAGAGAGTACATGTTTTTATATAGAAATATAGCTATGTACTCGAATAGGCTCTTAATATACAGGGTGTCTCAAAAAGCCTTGACACATTCAAAAAAATTATGCAAATAAAAAGTACTAAAGGTAAGAAATAGAAATTCAGATATGTGTTACCTTATACATCAGAGGTATTTTTTAGTATACTTAATGAATTTCAATGTGTGCAGCTTTTGTGGTGCGGAGAACATCTAGTTGTCAATCAGTCTCAGCCTATGTGCGTTTCAAAATGAAACCCGTAATACATGAAATTGCAGCAATTATGCATATTTTGAGTTGTTCAACACTACAAACGATTAACAAGGACACTTCCCATTTCCAGAAACGATTTATACCAAACTAAGATGCTGTTACGACTCGGGAGATCTTTTCCAAATTTCGTTGCACTTGCGTAACAGATTCCGGTTGGCAATACTAGCCAACACATATTGCTTTCTCTGATGGAGTAGCCATTTTACAACTTTCGCTCTCACGGAATAACTAGCGCCACCTGTTGACCATTTTTTGACACAGAAAAACTCTAAAACATACTGTAATACATCTGTGAATTTTCAGTTCGTACCTTGTATACTTTTTTTCTTGTATACCAGGGGCTTCGCCCCTAGGCTCGCTACGCTCGCTCCTCTGGTGAATCAAGTGAATGAATGACTCAATAGTTGTTTACAGCGATTGAGTCATTCATTTGTTTACAGTTGAAGCCCCCCCCCTCCCGGCGAAATAGATGAAGCCCGCCTATGGGGGAAAAATTGGAACTTCTTTCATGTCCTTCTGCAAAGGAAGCGAATAAGAAGATTTTTTTGAAGTATTTCTTTAAAATTCAATTAAAAATCGAAATTTTAAGATAGAGACTTGAAATGAAGTTTATATGAATGAGAAAGCTTTCATCTTCCAGTTGATATAAATATTTTCTTTGTAACATAATAAGTCTGAGAGCATCGAATTTATATATCTTTTAATTATTATTATTATTATAAATTTTTCCAAAAAGTGGGTTTTCAATTTTAATAAAAATATCAGTCTGTTTTAAATTATTTTTAAACAAATGAGGTCTTGTTTGAAGGAGAAATGTCTGTAGTCTTAGATTGTACAAAAAAAATTTCTACGATCCTTTTTTGGCGAGTTATCGTAATCTGAACATGAAAAAGTCAATATTTTCCCACAAAACATAAAATAAAAAAAAACTTAAAGTCCGACGAATATGAGACATGTCTTACTTTCTTCCCCACATTGTTCTGCATTGATTGGTATCGGTCTCGACCCCATACCCCCAGTGGTTTCGGAGGAGATAGCTTGACAAGCTTTTGACAGCGGCGGCGGCTGCGGCAGCGGCAGTTACTTTTTTTTAGAATAGAGAGATTTTTTAAAAATATATCAAGGATTTTTGGGACACCCTGTATGTTTCAAATTCAATAAAGGAAAATGAGGAGCAGGATTCTTTACTCGCGTCTCTATCTGTAACACAAACGGTCGCGTGGGAGTAAAGTGACACCCACTTTTATGTCGGTGTTATTTCCATATGTATTTAACTTTTTTGTAAACTAATTTTTTCTGTAGTTTTTCAGGAGTATATAATACAAATAAAACACAATTAAATTTTAAAAAATATATTGTTTATTGCAAATCAACCATTCATTCCAAATAAAAAAAATTTAAACATTCTGCACATATATATTTAAATGGTCATTACATATACACCTTCTGCATTTCTCGCACCACTTTCACGTTGTTATGTCTCTCTGTCGTCCAGAAGCGTAACAGCGTCAGTGGCGCACCCAAGGGGTGGGCAAAGGGGGCCTGCCCCACCCCCAAAGAAATGGATATTGTATTATGACAATTGAATTTGCATTATAAATATTTTTATCTGTTCAACTCACCCCCTTCCCCAAGATTAAATCCTGGGTGCGCCACTGAACAGCGTTCTCTGGCATGTTCTTTTCCTCTTGATGTACACTATTTCAAATACATTCCTTATGTGAGCAAATTTATCAAGTTCCCGTCGAGATGCCCTACTCCGAATGTCATCAAAACGAAGGCACCTGAGAAAAACGCAAACCTGTTTTTGCTCATTGTTAGGTAGCATGATTCCAACCCATTACCTATCGAGTTATCCAATAAATTATCGATATTTGTCCTGGAAATTTTATAAGTGCCTATGAAAAGAAAAAGACTAAATAAGGCCCTTACCTCTACCTCGTTGGTATTTCTGGCATCTCGATCCCATTGAAATTTACATTTGATAGAATCAATGTAAATATTTATGCAGTCTGCTATTATTTTATAGACTTGTTCGCCAATTAACAAATGTAATATTTTCTCTGGAAAAAAAAGTTTTTGCTGCTATGCCTTTTGGCCCTGGAAAAAAGTATTATAATGTTTTCCCACCTGGTTCTGTCATTTCTGACAAACATTTTTTTATCACATTCAAAAATGTGATAAAAAAGGGTTCATGTAAAGAACCTATTTGGCATTGACTCTCTATTATTAGTTTTTTAATTATAAATAAGTAAAAGGATCTAAAATCTAAATATTACGGAGAATAAAAAATTTCACTTACCTTCAAAAGTTACGTAGAGGGTCGCGTGGGGGAAGGTGTCAACCAGTGAACTTTGACGCTATACAATCGAAAAACAGTTAGAGACTAACTAAAGTGAAAAAAGTGGGGACAAGAAGGAACGCTCATTTGAAGGTAGAAGAAAAAGGGAAGACTTCCAACCTTCCGTTGACGCTATACAATCGAAAAACAGTTAGAGACTAACTAAAGTGAAAAAATTGGGGACAAGAAGGAACGCTCATTTGAAGGTAGAAGAAAAAGGGAAGACTTCCAACCTTCCGTTGACGCTATACAATCGAAAAACAGTTAGAGACTAACTAAAGTGAAAAAAGTCGGGACAAGAAGGAACTCTCATTTGAAGGTAGAAGAAAAAGGGAAGACTTCCAACCTTCCGTTGACGCTATACAATCGAAAAACAGTTAGAGACTAACTAAAGTGAAAAAAGTGGGGACAAGAAGGAACGCTCATTTGAAGGTAGAAGAAAAAGGGAAGACTTCCAACCTTCCGTTGACGCTATACAATCGAAAAACAGTTAGAGACTAACTAAAGTGAAAAAAGTGGGGACAAGAAGGAACGCTCATTTGAAGGTAGAAGAAAAATGGAAGACTTCCAACCTTCCGTTGACCGCCATTAGGGAAGATGAAAGCAGGTGGGTGACATATGTCAACCCCGCGTGTGTTGGAGGGTTAAAGAATCCCGTATGGAAACAAAACAAAGACTAGAAAGCAACATTGCTAACCGATGACATACATTGCACAACCTCATAAAACACTTTGGTTCACTAAAAATACTTGTATCTGCCCACTGTTTAAATTTGTAATAATGTGTAAATCGCAAGACATCCAATTTCTGCCCTTCGTTTTCCATGAGGTGCATGACTGGTGTTGCATGAAACTGCCTTTTTTTATTCGAGAGGATTGAAATTTTTAAAAAATTGAGAGTACTTTCCACCATTTAATTGATATAGAATACCTATTTTGAAGTTTGGACACCTGGGTTTCACTCCTGGTTGAGACACGCGCTTGTTACAGAGGCTCTCGACCGTTAATAAAAAATGCAATGGGTCGTTGAGAGGCGTGTTCATGGTGGAGAAAAATTCAGCATCATTTAAAAAAATATATATGGAAATAAATGAACTTCCTGTATCTTTCACCTCAAAATGAGGTAGATATGCAAAGAATGAAATACAAAAGGCATATATATATGTATATGCACTCTGTCACAAAAAAAACTGATGCACCCAGAAGGAAACGAGCTACTATCACGAGCCTTAACATGTATGTAGTGTATGAAGATATAAGCAAATGATTACAAATTCAGAAGAACAGACCGTTTTATTAAGAAGATATGGCATGAAAAAGGTTACAAATCAGTAAGTAGTAAATCCACCTCTGGCAGCTATACAAGCCGAAACAAGGCGTGGCATGGAATCAATGAGGTCACCTATGACCTCCTGCGGAAGATCATGCCATAATCTTTGCAACAGGGCAGTTAATTCACCAGTATTCCGGGACGGCTGCAGTTACCTTCCAAGCACGTCCCAGATATGCTATATTGACGAGAGATCTGGTGACCTGGCAGGCCATGGAATTACGTCATATCCTTGAACACATTTTTGGGAGAGTCGTGGATTATGTGGACGAAAGTTGTCTTGCTGATAAATGGCACCTGGTCGACTTGATAGCATAGGCAGTACAACTGGTGTTAAAATCTGATCCACGTAACTGCGTGCCGTCAAAGTGCGTTGAAGGAAGTCTAGGGGTGATCGTGTGTCCCAACAAATCGCTCCCCACACTGCCACACCTTGTGTAATCGCCGTATGCCTCTCGACAACCAGTGCCGGATCGGACTGGTGGCCTGGCCGCCTCCACACGCGTATGCGCTGGTCATCAGCATTGACACTGAATCGGGATTCTTTGCTGAAGATCACACGCCTCCAGTCGGTCACACTCCAGCTTGTCCGAGGTGGGCAAAAATCCAATCGACACTTCCTATGATGAGGGGTCAGTGGTAGGCGTCTTAATGGACGTCGTCTCCCTATACCTGCGTTAACCACTGGTCTCCGAATGGTTTCCCTTGATACCACTGGAAATCTCAAAGGTGGTAAATAGCGCCGAAATGATTCTAGCGACGTTGTTGGTGCGGACGTGGCCGCTCTTATGATTGCATGATCCTCGCGCGCATTTGTGTTCCTGGGACGCCTGACTCTCCGCGACGTTAGACTATCCCTTCCGTGATCCATTGTTGCAAACACCGAGCAACTACCATATCGTTCCGATCGAGGTGGCGGCCGATTCGCCTGTTCGACCAACCTGCTTCTCTGAGGCCTACTAAACGCCCCCTCTGAAAGTCCGATAATTGTTCATACTGTCGCCGGTTACGTCTGAGAGGCATCTTTAGTCACAATAAGGTCCATCGAAGTCGACAGATTTGTTTAAATAACCCTATGGCACTAGCAATCATGTTTTTAAACTCTCCCAGCTGCGCATCTCATATGCGCATGGCGCGCTTTCCAAATTTCGTGATAGTAGCTCGATTTCTTTTTGGTGTATATATTTTTTTTGTGACACAGTATATATATATATATATATATATATATATATATATATATATATATATATATGCATAAAAAGAGAGAGAGAGAGGGAGATATAGATAGATCGATAGATCGATAGATAGATAGAATGTCAGTCTCGGGACTTCTTTCAGAAAATTTCATTGAAAAATGAGTTAAAACTGTTTTTTTCGTTTCGTATATATTAAAACTAGGTGGCCCGTGCGACCCTTTCGCATGCAATTAAAATTCGATAAATTTTATAGCGAAGTTGGGGGTTTGTAGTAGGTTGAAAGAAGATCCGGTTCATTTGTAGCAATTGTTTATTTGTCAAATAACAATGGTGCCTACTTATAATAGAAAACCAATTTGGTCACAATATTGGAGGTGAAGCATAAGACATAGCAGGGGAACATGAGATATGTACACGTCGAAACACCTTTGTAGACAGCATTAAAAGTTAAATATGACACAAACTCATTGAAAATGTTATATTTACATTACAAAACCTCTTTAAGCACACTATTTGACTGTGCCGGTTCGGCCTATCCAGGGAAAGAACTTTTGGGCCAAAAGTCAATATTTCACTTCGATTTTTAAACAAACAATACAATGTGTCATTCTGAATTCACAATTCGTCAGAAGCGTAGAACTTAAGACTTTAAAATGATACCTCATTTATTGATTTTCGTTAAGTATGAAGGGAGACAAGGGGATCGTTACAAAAAATCACCTTCCGGAAGTAATATATATGGTTTTTCCATGCAAAAAGAATAATGTACACCTACGCGGATGATGCCAATAAAGAAACTCATGAAAGAAATCATAGAATGATAATAAAATCAAACGATTTATAAATTTAAAAGTTCAGTGCGATTGATTGTGGTAAAATAAAAAAAGCTAGCGCCCATTCCATCTAGGGGACGAAAAATTGTTTATAATGTTTATAATTCGATTTAAAAACAATAAGATGTGTAATTTTAAACTAACATTTCGCACGAAGCGGAGATCTTAATCTTTAAAAATGGTACCTCATTTATGGATTTTGGTTAAAGTACGAAGGAAGAAATAGGGAAAAATAAAAAAAAACACCACCACCTTTTAGAAATTATATATATAGATATGTTAAATAAATAATTATTCCAGTACAAAGACTGAATCGAAACTGGATGTTTTAGAGTATATGTCTATCATCAAGTGAATAAGAATTTTTAAAACGGATAATCGGGTGCAACAATAATGCATATGACTTGTTTTTTTATTTATGTATTGGAGTACCATTAATTTGAGTTCCTACGCTATACAGTGCAACATCATAATGAATTGTCTAGGCAACAGTAAAGTAAAAACTAAAACTCCTGCGCTTAAAATGAAAGTTTATTCTCATTTATTAGTGAAAGAAAAAAGCACTATAGTGTCCAATAAAAGGAATTATCCTCTCTAGACAATCATATTTCTGAATTATTCTGTATGCTTAAAGAAAGTCTTTTCTTTAAAAATTGTCAAGCATTTAAATAAAGAACATTCTTAATGACTTAAAACGCTACGCCATCCGGGGAAATTTGTTTTCCCTTTGTACAATAAAGAAGAAATGGGGACCCACCCGTAATGTCCATCACTTCACGAGTTTGTCAATCTTAGTTACTGCATTAATGAAATCATTCAAGTAATGACCTCCACGAATTTACTTCGTTCAGGAAGTTTTCACTTCTTGCCCATATCATTAAAGGCCGTAAAATAGTACTCTCCCATCAAATCGGTCAATGTATTTGTCTAGGGAGAACATCATTTACGCATTAGATATTTTTCCTTTTAATACAGTGGAGCGATAATTCATAGAAAGGTAGATCACTAATTAAGTGCGCAAAGAATTTGTCTAAATAGAGTGCGAATGTTTCAAAAGCGTTATTGACTCAAACAAGATATTTCATCTTAATGTAGATTCTAAAGAGCCGGTTAAGTAATAGATTAAATAAACTCAGGCTTCATTTAACAAAACGGCTTTCATTTGCAAATGGGTACTTAAATGTTGCAGAAATTAAACTTTTCCGTCGAATTTATCAACATTCCTTTTGCTTAAAACTTTATTGCTGTTTCATGAGCGAAAGAGGGTTTTTAAAATCCAATAGCAGTTGCCACATATGTTGAGCTTTTGGACGTTTTTCAATTATTCCATTTGTACACTTTCGATTTTTTTATTCGTATATTCTAGAAACAATAACAAAGGAAGGCAACAGTAAATAGCAATATATATGTTTTTGCAGTATTCTCGAAAGTTGAGTAAGTCATTACAGAAATAAGGGATCATGGTAACAGAAATTAGTAACTGTTGAATACACATGAGAGGTCACGAAAGGTCATAGTGGCAAGATATATCACAAAAGCAGAGAAAATTTAACTTAAATTGTGTTACGTATGATTAGTATCTATTGTATTTTATCTCAACGTTGTATGATAATTTACATACACACACAGATATATATATATATATATATATATATATATATATATATATATATATATATATATATATATATATATATATTGTTGTATGGTTTGTTAGAAGAATATTGTAAGTTCCACTAAATTATTTCAATTCAACTTATTAATACTCTTGTTTCATAAACAAGTGTACAAAATCGTAACCCCTCTAATAGATTCGAGATCATTGAATTATTTTAGAACAAACGAATTACCGAAATTTAGGTTGTCTCTAATTTTTCGTTTTAATGTTTTATTGACATATATCTTCACACAACTTTACAGTTTCCTATCAGTTATTTTTTTGGTGTCACTTAATGATTTTCATTGAGTACAAAGCCCAAAAATTCTTGTAAAACTCAAACATAGCACATTTTTTTTTTTACTGTAGACAGGAGCAAATGAAAATTCTTCTGAGAAGTTCAGGAATAGGGAAAACTCTTGTACCTAGGGCCGGCTATTTTCAAATGGCAGTATCTTTACTTATAACTAACTTACAAGAATAAAAATAGTTTGTATACATTACATGCTTTATTCTCTTTAAATAAAAATCACATCAAGTGTAGAAAAAAGAATTGTAAATCGATATTGAAAATTGAAAAAAATTACAAATGGCCCTAGGTACAATAACATTATTGTACCTAGGGCCAGTTATATCCAAAAACTGAAATTGTTGTTTACAAAAAAAAATAACAATTTGTATGCATTATTACTTTCATGCACAACTTCTAAAATCTTCGTAAGGAAGAAATGTTAATTGTAGGCAATGTCTTAAAGGAAGAAATATTTATTTTTTTATCACTTTATAATGTGTGTTTTTTCTCCATTGTCTTCTTAATGATCCCACATAAATTTTCTGCTTCAAACACATATTTCGTAAATTTTTTTTAACAATTGCTTTTTTCAATATTTGTGCTTGAATTTCATTTTTCTCGAGGGTATCAGTGAAAATTCTACGCTTGCCAAGTTTTCGTCCACCTCTTGTCTACCAGAGAACATGGCCCTAGGTACAAGACTAGATTATGGCCCTATGTACAAGATGTTGTTATTTTTGGCAAGATGGCTTCCATAGCCAAAGACCTGCAGAAACCAAACTTTGTCTTTATATCATTTTTTCCTTTAATGATTACAAAAATTATCTGCTATACATTAAAACATAAGTTTGCACTTACTTTCACAAAATAAGACTTCAAATTGAATAGAAAAAATTTAGTTTTGATCATCAAATCAAGACTTTCTTTTCTATTTAACTATAGCTTCATATTGCTTTCATTAAAAGTGGCTGTTATGATTTAAAACAGTGTTGTCACTCACTCCAATGAGTAAAAATGCTGTAAAATAATAATTATTTAAATAAAGCATGGTGGCCCTAGGTACAAGGGTTTCCTCTACTAATTAAGCGTAAGCTATATAACATATATTTTAAGCTTATTTAAAATTTTGTAATACTTGAAACATGTAAGGTGCATTATATAAGGCTTATACGTATAAATAACTTATATACGTACGTTATGTAAAGTTTATATATATATATATATATATATATATATATATATATATATATATATATACAGTGGAATCTCGATCAATCGTTTTCGGATCCATCGTTTTTCCGTATGTGTCGTTCATTTTATCTAGTTCCAACGAGCATATTGCTTTGTTATGTTTCCGCATGTATCGTTTTCCCGCATTTTCGTTCATTTCAATCGGTTCCTTGAAAAACGATAGATCGAGATTCCACTGTATATATATATATATATATATATATATATATATATATATATATATATATATATATATATATATATATATATGTGTGTGTGTGTGTGTAATAAATTTTAACCACCTCTAATCGCATGTTATCCGAGTTCTTTCACTCTATGGTAACTTTTCTGCCCTTTGCCAATACTAACCTTCCTCGCCAATTTCTGGCAATCCGTTGACACCTACTTCTACTATCGCCAGATGAAAGCTGGATGTTGCGCTGAAAGGTCATGTTTTGGCTGCAATAAAGAAATTTGTTCATTGAATTCTAATCTTATTATTGTTTCGGCCACGATTTATTTGTTAACAGGAGATGACCATTCGGGTCATCACATGAGTCCGGCAGGATCAAGAACCAAGTTCGACGTTTGGAACAAGTTTCGATTTGGATCAAGTTAAAAGAAATCGTCCACAGCGGAATCTATTCTTTGTCTTCATGGCTGAGTTTCGTTTCGGAACAAGTCATGAAACAAGAAAGCTACTCTGCTGTGATTTCAAGTTTCAAGATTGAAGATTGTGTTTCAAGTTCCAAGTTTCAAGATTCCAAGTTTCAAGTTCCAAGTTTCAAGATTGTGAAATTTTTTTCCATTTATATATATATATATATATATATATATATATATATATATATAGAGAGAGAGAGAGAGAGAGAGAGAGAGGGAGATAGTGACTGAGATCTTTAAGAAACATTGGCAGTGTTTGAGTTTAACTAGGAAGTGTTCACCAATATCGAAGATTCAACGCGATAACTCATGTAAACGCTGTTTGTTTTAAGTTGTTTTTATTTTCACATACAATAACTGCAAATACATATATTTCACATAAAATTAATACACGAATAAAATAGTCTTCTTACTCTATGATATCATAAATAGTCGATAATTCCATAACACTTGTAATGGCTTATATTCAGGATACTTTTGGCTTTAACGGGGTATTTGATTCCAATTCAACGGATTTTGAAAAAAAGTTGATGTTTTGTAAATTGTCATGTAGCTTGATTAAGTGGAGATTTTTTTGCTCGAATAAAAGAAATATAGACTTTAGGTTGAAATATTTATGATTATCTTTCATGGTGAGAAAGATAATTACATCATAAGTTTGAAATGTTTAAAATAAACATGGATTAGTAAGATCGGAACTGATTCTAACCGATATCATAAAAGTATATTATAAAATCAAATATAATTTTGCAGATGTTCATATTTAAGTATACCAATCTTTATTACACAAGTTCTTCATAAATCCTTACCTGTTCTCATTCTTCTTAATATAGGTGTACAGGTATTTATATATTGTTTCTTTTATTGTTCATCGCAATTACTCTGTCTCCGTTGATATGATTTTTATCTAATCCTTAATCTTTGTCTTTCTTACAGCTCTTCATCTTCTGTGCTTCAGATTTATTCATTTTTATTCAAGTCTCCTGGGCTTCTTCAGGATTTGTAACTATTCTGCTCATTCTTTAGAGTTAAGTACGGGATTATTTTAGTTTTTGAGTTTAAAACTCGAGGATTATCTCAATATCGGTTGCCAGGTAATGTTAGATTTTTAAAGAAGCTTTATGCCTTTTCTTGGGAAGAATCTAAAACAAGCCATTAATGTGATCATTAAGATAATTGTTAAAAAATAAAGTTTGGAACCTTTAATATAGAAAAAAGAATGATTTTTAGCTTAATAAGTTTGTATAAAATATTTAGAACGTATAAAATATTTTTAACGTATAAAATATTTAGAAACAAATTTCATGTATTTTTATGCATTTATTTATTTATTTATTTTTTCGAAATAAAATTTTTTACGATTTAAAGAGAAAATTATTCTGAATTGAAATATAAATAATGGTAGTTTCATTATTCAATAATGTAACGTAAAGTGTATATTGAATATCCACTCCATTTACTTATAAAATATTTAAGCATACCGAAAACCAATTTATCTCTTTTATTTCCATTAGTGTTTCTGCATTTTTCTATTCTGTTGCTGATAATTCCTCTCAAATACAGCATTATGTATGACTAGGTTTATTTTAAGACAGATGAATCCTAGTTCGATCATGGATGTATGTTTTTCTTCCGTATTCGTAAGAAGCTTTCAAAATACGTAACGCCTTATTCTAAAAAATTAAGATTTCTTACTCCTTTTCAATTTTGATATATCCTATTGATAAAATGGAAAAATATCCCGCATAAACTCTAGGAAAAACTAGCCACATGTATAACAAGAATTAGAAATTAGCTAATATTTTCCGGAGCAAAATGAATACAACAGTATACATTAATCAGTCTCTTAATTTTACAGTTTCAAAACATTAGAGTATTAATCTTATGGAATTACGTTTGAATAAACGCATAATATGGAAAAATATCCCGCATAAACTCTATGATAAATTATCCACATGTGTGTCACAAGAATTAGAAATGACATCATATTTTCCGGAGCTAAATACAGCAGTACACATTGGTCAGTCTCCAAATTTTAAAGTTTTCAAAACATTATAGTATTAATTTTATGGAATTGCGTTTGAAGTAATGCATCAGATGGAAAAATATCCCGAATAAACTCTTATTTTTCCCGAAATAAACTCTTATTATCTCCCGAAATAAACTCTTATTATCTCCCGAATATGAGCTCTTATTTTCTTACTCAGAATATATATAACAGTAACTTTAGTCAGTCTCTAATTTTACAGTTTTCAAAACATTATAGTATTTATTTTATGGAATTGCGTTTGAATTCCTAGACTGATATAAAAGACTAATAATTTCAAAATTCTAACGCAGTTAGAAATGTGGTTACATATTGACACCTATAATTAATGTGCCGTGGAAATTGGCTAGTAAAAAAAATATTCATTTTTCACAATCTTACCGCATTTTGGATTTTCACCTAAAGTATTAAATACCACAGCAAAAAAATGTAAGCCCAAATTAGACAATATACATGTTCAGATATTTTCCATTGTTTATATTGTACTTCTGATGTCTGATTTATAAGCCCGTACGATAGATATTTACATTTAAGAATTTTAAGTTATTCTGACCACTGGTTGTTTCATATTAACAAATACCATATTTTATTACTTAATTTTGGTTCTAAATATCCTATTCTGTCACAATGTTACATGTTTTTTCTATATCAAAGCACAAAAACTAAGCATTGGTCCATAAATGCCTAAACAAACTTACACATATACAGTAAAATTTTCTAGTCGGACACCCCTCTTCACGGCGATATTTTGTTCAAAACAGATAAAACTCCATAGAGCCAATATATATATATATATATATATATATATGTATGTATGTATGTAGAAATCGAATGCTCCGATGTAATATACTTTAATTATACATTTATCAAAATCAACGTCAATCTTTCCTTTTATCACCCCTAATTCCCAAAAGATCGTCACTATAAATAATACACATATGATTCGAAATAAAGTGCCTGTTTCATTGATTGCTAGTATCGATTTTTTTTCCAGTTTTCTCACTATCCCTATAAAAACATAATCTTCCCTCTTTTAGGCCTTTAATTTATTATTTCAGGAACATGCAGATAAATGTAATTCTGTAAAAGATTGGCATCTCTAACTGTTATTTTGAAGGTAAAATATTGATATTAGAATGGTACGTACTTCACTCCATCTATCAAATAATTTAGCTCATGAAATCAATTTTTCTCCACTATAAAAATTAAGAAATCATTCACATTCAATATCCCGCATAAACTCTAGGATATAGGTTTTTCTTTCAATTAATATAGTTTCTGTCATATATATATATATATATATATATATAACAGTTCCGTAACTGACTGACTGATTGACTAACTGACATAGAACGCACAGACCAAACCCCTGGACCTAAAGTGCTGAAATTTTGCTTGGCGATTCTTCTTATAGTGTAGGGATGCACTGAGAAAGATTTTTGAAAAATTCTTCTTAGATTTTTAAAATTAAAATTTTTAAGCTGTTTTAGTAATTTTTTTACGTTTCCATTTAAAATAATAATTTGAGGGTTATAAAATTTATATCATGAGAAAGAACATAAAAATTCCTTTACAATGAGATCTTTTTCGAATCTTTAACTCTATTTTCTGATGTTTGGTGAATTTTTAAAGATTAATTTTTAGAATGTAATTTATTAAATGCTGACACGTGGTTTCTTTTGCTGGTACTTTAAATAAATTTATCGTCACGTGCATAACAACTAAATAGACAAAAAATATTTTTTTTTTCTTGCTAATGCGGCAGACGATTGGACACTATAAAAAAAAATGTTAAACTCAATAAAAGATATTATGTTCCTCAAACTGTACTATATTAACTGTACTATATTCTTTGGTATGTCCTATTGCATTTAATTTGAATATTTTCCTCTATATTATTTCGTCTATAAAAGTATCCCTTACGATTTTTTTATAAGTATATTTTTTTGTTTCTTTTACATCAATTGTATACGTTGATCGTCGTTTTTATATATATATATATATATAATATATATATATATATATATATATATATATATATATATATATATATATATATTTTGGCATTAATTGCATACATTGACCTTTGTATTTAATTTGAATGTACTCCGTAGCGAAGTGCTGGTTTTCAGCTAGTATATATATATATATATATATATATATATATATATATATATATGTTTATTTATTTAAGGGGTCGTTTTGAGGGGTGGCCGTCAAAGAGGTTTGTTCCATCAGATTATTATATATATATATATATATATATATATATATATATATATATGTATAAATATATATGCTAGTACATTTTATGATATATTTTTACGGAAACTAATACATACAGCCAAAATTCTCAAAGTTAAAAGACTGGACTGTTTACTGGTCAGAATTGCTAAACCGTTGAACCACTGTTCGTCGATCTCGTAAGTTCAGCTCACAGTTGCATGCGCATATAATGAACAAAACAAAATAAAATTGCGAAACATTCTTACTTTTTTATGGTAAGTGAGTCAGTTTATCATTCGTGCATCTTTAGATAACATTTTCGCTTTCAAAGGCACCGACTATTGAAAACTGTTACCAGTGCCTATATTAAAATAAGAGAGTTGCATTCGATTTTGAAATACACCCGCTATTAATATATCATTATAATTTAATCTAATTGGATCTTACAGTTACAATTTCATTAATCTCTCCTGCACATGATAGTCTAATTTATTCCACTATACATTCCATAATAAAATACTCTGCGTTTTCGCATTTGTGTATCTGTTGTCTGTGTACCATTGATTTTGTAATCAAAGATTCAAATGTTCGTAAGAAAATTTATAAATTTCAACAACATTTATGATCTAGGAAATTCCTGTATCTCAAAGGTATTAAGAAAAATATTATATTAAATAATATTAACAGAAATTTATAATATTCAAATTTAAATTACCTGTATAGTAAATAAGTTATTTATATATTCCTGTTTATGTTAACAGAGAAACGCAAGGGTTAATACTTTTTGCACAAACGATATATTACTTCAGTAAATTTGTATGTTATAAGAATGTCATATAATTTTATCTAATATATCCTTGAGTGTAGATCTACCTACAAAGAATAGACTGACTGGAGAACGAATGTATGCAGAAATTAAATATCTTAATGATTCTTAAATAGAAATGAATCCATAAGGAGGAAATTATCAATTCTTTAATGAAAATGTCGTATGCTATTTTCATGTGTATTTATATTTGATAATCTTTCTTGTATATCCTTTTCTTTATCGTTTTCTGACATATAAATACAAACCTGTAGTTTATATATTTTATTTATTTTCATTTAACTGAGTTATTTCTGTAGCTATTTACAGTTTAAGATTTTCAGCTTTGTATTTTTAGTCAAATTATTACGTGAGCATAAAATCCTAATGGTAATATAATATGAGAGAAATGGTTCATTATATGTGCTTTTATGTTAGCACTTACTGCAGTGATATCTTTTCATTAGAGAACATTAATTTAAAGATGGCCATTAGTATTCATTTGTGGCTATTAATCTGAAATAAATAAAGATTCAACGATATAAAATTGATCAAGAAGCCTTCCCAACAATATCCAATGCATCGTTTCGTGTAAATTACTCAACTAGAGTGTTTATGTAATAGTTCCCATATTTATAATTTATCACAACACGCTTTTCCGATCCATTAATCAGCTCGCATATCAAAGAGAGGAGCGGAAATCAATGACTATTGATGTATTTTATTTATGCTTTAACAATTATTTCCAATCTTCCCTTTTCGTAATGAGTTATTGTGAAGGGAACATTGTAAGTAATATACTAATGACATACAATAAAGGACCGTTCTGTTCCCGCCTTCATCGATAATTCTGCTTATATATTTCTTCTTCTCTATCGCCACGCTTAAACCTGTCTGTTTCCCTTTCGACCTGTTACTGATTCTTGCCGGGGTTTGATGATAATTGCAACGGCACAATTGATCTTCTTTAGTAACTGGTATTTTAGGGTGTGCAAAAATGATCACTGCTATCATGAAAATTGCTTGCTGTGGGTATTTAGGCTGGCATCTATTTCAGGTGATTCACTGCCCTCTGAGCTCCACCTTTATGAATGGAGAGCTAACGTAGGCCGATGCAAACTATTGTGATTAAAACGTTCAGATAGGGGTTCGGTCCTAGACAATTATCGGAATGATTTCATTTTACTGCCACGTACTAATGCAATGATATTATCTGAAAAGTAGCGCTCCGAGAGCGGAACGAGTAGTTTCATTTGCTAATGCGTGACTTATTTTTACCCCGTTTTTTTCTCTTTGCTAATGATACTAAAAAGGGAGAAATGATTTTTGTTTTACCCATAATTTTGTCATCATCATCACAAATGGCATTTCATTCCCTGTTCTTTAAACGTCCTCCCAACAATGGCAGACAGACAAGAATTGAATTTCTGATCAATAGTTTTAAAATAACAGTTTAACAGATCAATAGTTTTAAAATAACTTATTTTCTCAAAGAATTCATTTTTAGAGTTTTCACTCAGTCCGAAAATTCGAGAATAGAATTATAGTTTATTTTAAATAATTCGAAATTATATAAATAAATATATAATAAATAAATAAATAAATATATGTGTGTATATATATATATATATATATATATATATATATATATATATATATATATATATATATATATATATATATATATATATATATATTTATTTATTTAATTATTTATTATTAATATTATTTTATAGGGAAACTCCTCCAGCCGGCTTCCCCTATAAAAGGCTATTTAATTTTCGGAACAATTACTGGTCCCCGAATTTCTGATCAATAGTTTTAAAATAGCAGCTCAGCAGTTCAATAGTTTTGAAATAACATGTTTTCTCAAATAATTCATTTTTAGAGTTTTCACTCATTCCGAAGAACTCGAGAAGAGAATTATAATTTGTTTTATATGATTCGAAATTATATAAATAAATAAATAAATAAATAAATAAATAAATAAGTATATATATATATATATATATATATATATATATATATATATATATATATATTATTTATGCCCCAGAAATATTACAATAGAATATTCATTCCTACACATTGCGAATTTCTTTCTATCCGACGACGGCATATGTGCATATAAAATTTTTAGTAGAGTGATCAATAATTCATTTTTTTTAATGTAATAACTTCCAAGAGCCAAAAGTTTGTGAAGTGTCAAATAAATAGATTATTTTTGCGAAAAAAACCAAGAATATTGTTAATAAATAACAGCGTTTTACAAATTTATATAATTATATGGATATAAGAATAGCCTCATTAAATGACAGCTTCTACACTCGTGTAGCCATTAGAGTTTTCAACATAAAAGGGGAGAAGATTATTCTTGTTTCTGACATTAAAAAAATAATTTAATTAATTACAGAGCATAAGGGTGCCTAACGTCCTTACTGGTATCAAATAACCACACTAGTGTTTTTATAAAGGTTCAAAATAGTGTAAAATAACAGTTATATTACAAAACTAATGTTCTTAATACCCATTTTTAAAAATACTCAATGTGTGAAACAGATATCCGATGTTGTGTTCCCCCTGAGGATCACACAAAACAAGATAAAACTATTTATGGCTAAAATAAGGAGGTGCAATTAAGTTTGTGATATACTGTGTAGTATAATAATATACACGAACACTTGAAAATTAAAATCTGTCTTATAGTATAATTCTGGGATAATATATTAATGCTTTTAAGAGGAATCTAAAAGATAAATGAAAATTTTTAAGCATGTTATGTTAATGAAAATAACTCTAAATGCAATGAAAATTACAATGTAATTTTATATCTCCCTTACACATTACTTACTACATTAGGTTTATTCAAAATATTAATAAAAGAGTCATGAAAAATTTAAATTTTAAAAAGAGAAATTTGATGCAAATATAGTATTTTAAATAAATTAGCGTGCCTTATCATGATAATCAATTTACATGAAGCAGATGATTATGTGTTTAAATGCAAATGAATTCCAAAGTTATATAACAAGAGATTATAAATAACATTAGGAAAAAAACAAAAAAAGATTCTCGTCAACAAGTTATAGAAACAAATATATAACACAGGGGCGTGGAAAATATTTAATTTGATACATATATTCGCAATCAGTTGATGGCCGAAAAGCTAGGGCGCTGGCATTCGGTTCAGATCCTGTGGGTTCGAGTCCCACTGTTGGCATGGATGTTTGTGGCCGTTTGGAATCGGCTTTAAACAGTAGGTCCCGGTCTAATTAGCCCCCGTGTATCAAAAAGTTGACAGTAGCGCTCCAAACCAAATCAAACCATATCTATTGTCGAAATATATATATATATATATCTTTATACATGTGCAGGTGGTTATCAAAATAATGGAAGAACTAAGAAATATCATGAATACCTTTTTTAATATGGCCCAGGATCACCTTTGTATGTAATACCACCTGATTCACCTTGGAATTGGTTTATACAAGTCATGAATAGTGGTTAAGAATATATTATACCATTCTTCAGGGAAAAATCATGAAAGTTCCTTTCAGAGATGCTGTGGTGGATAACGATACCTGGCTCTATCCGCTTATACATATCACAGTGGTTGGATTATGTATAGTCGGGGGGATTGTACAGGGCAAGATAATATATTTGACTTCCATTTCATGCTCTTCAAACCAATTCTTGATAGATTTAGCTGTATGTATAGGGGGATTATCATCCTGAAGAAAACCATGTCCTGCAAGAAACAGTGTTTGCACCATAGGATGGACTAGTCAGCTAAAATTTCAACTTAGTCCTTCTCATTCAATTGCCCTTTTAGGGTTACGATAGGGCCTGACGAAAACCATGAAATGTCATACCAAACCCCGATAATCTACCTCCATCATTGACAGTTGAGATGAGACAGCCAGAATCTTACGCTTGTGTAGGTGTTCTCCAGACATACGCACGTCCTGTTGCGAGGAACAATGTGAAAAATGATTCGTCGGACTAAATGTCGATTTTAGACATATTACTCAACCAGAATTTGCGCTCGTGGCACCATTGTGGACGATATTTTGTATTGGGATCTATTACAAGTGGCTTGGGAATAAATACTCTTCCTTTGTTTGTGAAGTTCCCTTCTTCTGCAAATGTAGATTGAGCTCTTCGGTAATTTTGGTTGCAGTTGCTTTCGTTCTTCATGTCACAATCCGATTCAATACCTCGTCCGTCTCTTTCACTCAACTCTTCCTTTCGTCCACTATTCTGTTTGAGAAAGGATGTTTTTCCATGCACTCTGTATGCTATCATGACTTTCGATACCATAGCTCGAAAACACCCATTAGCCTATTGGTTGCAGTAACAGATACTCCAACAATTTGCCCTTTTCGCAGAAATATTGATTATTTATCCCTTTTCTCTGGCCAGACTTGTTTTTTAAGGAATATGAAGCAAATTCATAAACACCACTAATATTGATAGGTGTTTCCATTATTTTCATAACCACCTGTATATATATATATATATATATATATATATATATATATATATATATATATATATATATATATATATATATATATATATATATATATATATATATATCCGGGTTGTCAGATGGAAAACACCCCTACTCCAACTTCTTTCTATATTGAACTACCCAGTGCAAGGCTTCAAATTTTGTACACATACTATACAAGACGCGGGGAGAGGGATTACGCGAGAAAAAAAAATGTTACAGAAACACCGATAGGTGGCATTGTACAACAAAAAATATGAAAAAAGGCAGTATTAATAATAAAAAGAGCATATGCAAAATGAAATTTCTTCCTTTTTAGTTTCTATTACCTTTATGGAAAAATAGAAAATAAAAAAAGTAAAGAAGCTTAAAATGCTATTGTAATTGCAGTTTCGCATTGGAAGTACAAAATTTTCATAAACCCTTGGTTTGCAGACATATTCTGGGTATAAAAGAGGATAAATCATTCAAAAGAGGATAATATCATTCTTACCAGTAATGGCTGCCACGCTGCTAGAATGCGCTTTGCTTGTGAAGCTCTTTTATGAAAACAAAGGAAATGCTCCAGCTGCACTTCGAAGAGGCTACTCGTAATGGGCCTGTGATATGCGCCATGACGGCCAACAGGTACAAAAGGGTACTTGAAACTTTTGTTGTATCCCAATCGCAACAACGGCAACGTCTTGTCTCAATTACTTTTATGCAAGATGGAGAACTTCCACACATAGGATTCTGTGTACAGCAGTTTCTTCTGCAACGTTTCAATAATGTCAGAGTAATAAGTCATGGGTTTCCGACAACTTGGCCATCTCGCTCTCCAGATTTTAATCCGTGTGACTTTTTGCTGTGGGGAAACTTAAAAAAAATTTTGTTTATCTAGGACGTCTGGTAACCTTGGCAGACTTGAAAGAAGATATCACTCTGCATGTGAGAAGCATTTCAGTCGACCAGTTACGTTCCTCTATGGAACAAGCTGTCCACAAACTACTTCTTCACTGAGTTTAAATCTTCAAGAAGGCTCTGAGAGGCATTTCCTGCGTTGTTAAGCTTCTAGGCACACGAATGTTTGGTATGTTCAAATAAAATGTGTTTAAAATGTGTTTTTATGTCTTTTCAGCATATGCCCAGTTGTAGAGCGCCATCTATAAGTGATTTCTGGAACTATTTTTTTATTTTTATTTTTGCATAATCCGTTTTCCCATGCCTTGAATAGTATGGGTACAGCATTGGAAGTTTATACACTGAGTAGTTCAATATACTGAGAGGTCAGAGTAGGGATGTTTGAATTCTGGCCACCCGGTATATATGTGTATGTGTTTACATGTATATATGTGCTTTTTTTATCTAATTACATTGAAAAGCGACAAAATATTGCATAACACAAGTATTTGAACATTCAACTGCACTACAATTTACGGGCCATTTACTTCTTTGTTTGCTTGAACAACAGGGGGTCGCAAATAGGAGAAAAGAATGAAGCAATCGTTTTTAGATAGAAACTATTAGACCACTTCTAAATCATTGAATTGTTCATGTTTGGGTTGGAGTACTACGATCAATATTTGCTACACCAGGGCTAATTAGACCGGCACCTACTGCTTAAAGCCGATTCCGAACGGCTACAAACGTCCATGCTTAGAATGTGATTCGAACCCACAGACTTTGGTGCCGAATTCCAGCGCCCTAGCCATTCGGCCAACTTCGGAAAGTTACTCACATAAATAAATATTTTGAGGTCTTGTTGCAGGTTTTTTTTCCAAGATATACGTATATTAAAACATACATGATTTTACGCATGTGTGTAAATTAATGAGAACATTTTTGTTTTGTAATAATACTCCGTAATATTGCAAAAAGAATAGAATGTCATAAAAAATGTGTAAGATGCAGGTTTCTATTGAAAACTATTGAAAACTCTAATATAATTTGTATTTTGAATCAGTTTCTGGTGACAGGTATGTTAAAATAATAAATTTAATTTTCTAAATGTATCTCGTAATAGGTGACCTGAAAGCGAGATCATCATTATGATATTACCTGATTAGTGTAATATAACTGCCTCAAAATTATTTAATATCATTGTAACTGAATTTATTGCTTTGTATAACTTATATAATATTTATTACAAAGTACGCACACACATACACACATTTAACACAAACATATATATATATAAGTTACGATAAATTACCTCTGAATTATTAACATTTTTGGGAACAACAGCACATTAAGCTAAACTATTCCTAGATATAATATTCTATTTTTATATTGAAAGCAACGTTTTGTTTATTTTTAAAGCTGTATAATACTCTATAGATATTGATGAATAATTTATTATTGATATAGCTATTATAGTTATGAATTTTGAACATTTTGAGTTTATTTTAATATTTTTTAGTAAGCAAAGGCACTAAATTGAGTTTACCTATCTATTTTTTCCTATCACTCTTACATGATATTTAATACGAAATTTAAGGCAAGACCCTGCAGTTACATGTTAAAATTTAAAGTTCACTTCTTTAATTTGTGGATATTTGCATAATGTCAAATGCGTTAACCTAGTAAAATATAAAGAAAATAGATGTTATGTATAGTTTAAATATTCACCATTATATGTAATCACTACAGGCAATAAAAATAAATACTATTTGGGACAATTTTCTTTATTTTGGAGTATTATTTTTAACATCTGATTATCTCTTATTTAATAAAACGAAGGTTTGAAGAGTAGAGCTAAATTATTTCTTAGAGTATTTAATAGTAATAGCGGCTTTTTATGGCTAAATAAGTTTCAAAAGACCTTCTATATAATAACAAAAATATGCATTTAAAAAAATTAAATAGATTATGGGAAGTAAACATAATTGAAAGAAAAGTGTATATATATATATATATATATATATATATATATATAACCTGGCTATTAAGTAAGATGTTACCTAAATTGGAACATGATTACAACGATAAAGAATGTGGATATATTATTATCAAACAAGTAAAAAAATCGAAACATTTTGACCAAAATTGGCATTTTAAAGGGCAAAGTTACCTGAAAATCATAGCTTTGCTCCAATTTCTTCTTGTCGGATTCAACGAACCGACGGACCGACAAATTGGACTTGATAAGTATAATTGCACTAATTTAGGTAAAAAGATTATCTTTTAGAGGCCGAGGATCATAAAGTAAGACTTACTGAAGGAAATATATGATTTTAACTGTGAATTCAGGTACGATATCAACTGTCAGAACGCTCTCACTATAATTTCTCATAATTTTGATGGAGTACTGAGCAGTAATTCTTTAATTCTTATCATTTATGGATAGAATATAACTATGATCACTGAGGATTACTAAAACTCAATTAGTGTCACTCTTCTACGTTTGCTAATAATTTTATTTCTTGTTTGGGTTTACAGTGGGGAAATTGTTAGGCTTTTTTTATTTTTGGGGAGGTGGGGGGGTTTAGGTTTTTTTTAGGGGGGGAGCAATCAAAAACTCGTACCTTTTTAAAGGCGTACGTAGCAGAAATTTTGAATAATGATTCTTATGCTAGAGTTAGGGGGTTTGGGGGGAAGGGGGGGGGGGTCTCGCCCCCCCCAAAAAATATCAAGAAATTATAAAAATGATGTTAAAATGGGGCCGTTGAGAGTGAAAATTTACATTTTTTATTTTTATTAAAGAAATAAAAAATTGAGTTAAATAACGGAGCATTTTTCTTCTTGTTTTATGTTTTAGCCTAAGTTTGACTCTACGTTACGTAACTTTTGTTTCATAGAAATTCTGCTGTGATATTTCGGAGATTTTTCTAATAAGCACTTATAATCTATTCTTCAATCATTTCAACATCAAAGACCCTTTTGATAATTTACTATTAGATATGTGGGATGTCTGATTTCCAGACAGATTAGTCTACAGATAAATATATTAATGTTTTCTTTATTTTTACTTATTTTTTATCTATTGTTTCCGGAACTGAACTTGTATTGAAATCCCTTTTCCATTAAGTTTTCATGCTGTCTTTTATTGAGATTTCTTTACTCTTTATTAGAAGAAAGAGAATTTAATAACTGAACTCAAAATAATTTTGGTGTAATATGTACTTGCGGCAATCTATTAAACAGTAAGTATGAAATCCTTTATTTAGTCACAGTGGACGTCTTTGAAATTTTGAGAGGAAAATACTCCACGAAATCGGAATTCGTCTTTATTTTAAATAAATAAAATGTCCTACTACGACTAGTATATCAAAAAGTTTTTACCCGAGAAAGATAAAAGAAAGTAAATGGGAATTTATTATAATAAGAAACATGAAAGATAGTCACGTATGGAACATTTCTGAAGAGCTACAAAATTTATATCTTATTTATATTTTAAAACGCCCACAAACTTTAAAAGTATTATAGGGTAGTTTAATGTGAGTAGATCTTTAATCAATGCCTTGAAAATCAAAATTTAATGTCATAAAAAATATATTGCAAATTTCGTCGTCTTTCGTTCACCTTTATTACACCTTGATGACTTTGAGCATCCATACTTGCAGAAGAAAGAACAATTGACTATTAAATTAGGACATTAGTTACAGATCACAATGATGCAATTCTATGTTTTCACTAAATGCCTTTTATCCACAACGTATAATAAAGAAAATCCATCGAAAAATGTGAAAACTTATCAATGGCAGTATATTTCTTCCTACCACGTACTCAAAAATTAAACAGACGAGTTAGTAATTTATCGGTTAGTTAACAAACTGCCAGGTTAATTAAATAACTTGTTAAATTGTCGCCTAGAGTAATCAGTTAAATTCAGAAAACTGAGCTCTCATCATCGTTAAAATCTCCGATTGAAATACTTTCACAGAATGTGACATCAGGGATCTGAAGTATGGCAAAAATAGAGGTTCAGAAAAATATTAACATAAACCAATAGTAATCGAAATAATATAACAGTAAAAGTTTTAAAAACAGTTAACTTACTTACATTCAACTTTTGAAGGGTGATTAAACAGAAAATTTTATTTCCTTAAGATACACCCTAGAACAATGATTCTCAACCGATGGTCCGGCGGCCCGGCATCGGTCCACGGAAAAATTTCCCCGGTCCTCGGAGATTTTTACCTGTCCGCGTTAAAAAAAATTCTTATTAAAAACATAATAAAATTGTGTACGATATTTTTTACGTTAATGCCATAATTTTAGGATCTAGAATCCATAGTTTGTCTTTGAAGGTTGTCAACACTTGAGTGTGCTCGCATTTGTCACTTGCTAAGTCTCGGATTTTTTGTTAACTAGACGGAGTGATCTCAGCAGAGAAAGGGTTGGAATAATAATATGACGGTAATAAAAAATAAATTCCGAAATCGGCTTTCGGTTGCTTCACCCCCACCGACTTAGCTTGACTAATTTAGAACCCACAATTGAAAAGTTAATTGAAGAAGAGAAGCAGAAATCTTCTCATTAACATTATATGCCAAATAAATAAAAATTATAGATATTTAATTTTGTACTAGTAATAAGAAAACTGTTTTTTTTAATTTTATTTTTATATGCAATGATTTTGTGATTATTTTTTATAATTTTCTGCGTTTGTTCTCAAAGGTTTAGTTACTTATATATAATAATTGCGATAATTACTTACCTTCACATTTGAATATTTTTGGAAGTAAATGATAATAAAAATGTTACAATTAACTTATGTACTAGTTCTTTAATACCTAGTAAAGATTTTTTTTAGAATAAAAACCCACCCGTCTGTGAAATTTTTTCACAAATTTTACCGGTCCGAGGGCTAAAAATGTTTGAGAAACGCTGATCTGGAAGACAAAATCCAGACAAATACCATTTCAAAACTAATAACAATAGTTCCTAACCAGGCAGCAAAACCTAATGTCGCATGCACAAATACTATATCCATAGAGGAGACAACCATTCTTAATGCAGGGCATCTTGAAGAAGAATTATACTCCTGAGCTTGAAGATAGAGGCTAATTTCAACATCTATTGGGGATTTCAAGTAGATCTATTTTTCTGTTTCTGGCGTATGCTGGTTGACGTTGCATATTTAATATGGAATATGTTTTCTTGTAGGCCTGATGGATTTGAAAACTCGGTTTATCATTAATTTAGAAAAGCATTGCCTTTTTCATTCCTGTTATCATCTTGTTACTTCTTCTTTTCATCGAGTTAGACGCCTTCCTTTTATCCTTTTCCTAAAATTCTGTTACTTCCCCTAGTCCTTCGAAAAATCTCAAAATTTTCAATTCACTTCAAGTCTGGATATATAATCAATCGGAATTTGCAGTTACTTATTAAGTTTAAAAATTCTGACAGCAAGACGCAAGGTTTTGGTGAAACATTATACTCCCCTCTAAACGGAATACTTGTAGACTGGTATTTTTTTTCCCAACAGAAAGACGAACCCAGATCTTATTGACAAACTCTAGATATTTAAATATGCCAGCGAAACGGGAAAGACGTCTACCTTCCTTCTAACTCTATGACATTCAGTTTAGAAAATTACTCCGTGTAGTCTTGGAATTCATTATAGAATGGATCGTACTGTTATGAAGTAATTTATTTGTTTAATACAATACTGATCTAATAAGTATTGTATTAGCGATATAGTACTGAAAAGGGTTGAAGCGGTACACCATGGATATATGAAGTAAATTTAACTTGGAGACACCAGTCCCCTATACATTTAAACGACTTTAAAGCCTTTTATTATGTCTTTCTTTTATTATATTCTTAGTGTAAGAATGGAATAATAAAATAAAGCGACAAAATGTATCGTTATTTCATGATGTCTTAACATCGTTTATACTTATAAGTAGTTCAAGGTAAACGAAACTTTAATCAATGCATTAAGAATAAGGATATATTAAAATAAAAGCTATAACACCTTTTGTTGACCTTCTCCCACCCGTATTTCTATTAAGAAAATAATCTTTTACACACGTTCCACCAACATTAAGTAAAGCTCCTGAAAAATGGAAACAACACGCTCACCTGTGTAATCAGATTTTTTCTCCGTTTGAAGCTCTCTTGCAGTATCTCAAAGCAATCTTACATTTTTCATAGACGCGAATCTGCATACTAATGATTTGCATTCCTCGCAAACCTTAACAGGACTTGAGTCCAACACCACTTTACTTTCGGAAAGTGTTTAAACAGTGGAAGATATTTGAATGTGTCGAGAACTATCGATATGGATATTTGCGTTTCATGTGATTAAAGACTATTTTTCCGTTTATAGACATTTTCAATTTTTATGTATTTCTTTCCCGCTAACATAAATATTTTTGCATCATACGCGTTTTTTACGAAATTCATTTTGATGCATTCTGATAGTTCTAAATTCAAAACCAACTTTTGAGTTTTGCGAACATTATAAAGGGTACAGAACTAATTTATTTCTAAATTGAGCAAGTCCCGAAATTAACAATGAAACACTTGGTATCTTTCAGTCCTGAACATGTCGGGAGGCAGGTCAGATGTCCTTCCTCCTCCAAAATTATGTGTTCCATAAATTACAGTTTTGTATTAAAGGAAATTTAGAGACTGAAGAAGAATTTGATAAATGAACAAGATGATAAGAATTAAAGTTTCATGACAGTGTTATATTTTTCACTTTAGACGTTGTTCTTATATACACTGTGGCATAAAAAAATATATGAACCCAGAAGAAATCGAGCTACTATCACGAAATTTGACAGCAATGTAGTCTGGTAAGAGATATGCAAATGATTAAAATTAAGGGTAAGCGTGCTATGCGCATATGAGATGCGCAACTGGGAGAGTTTAAAAGCATGATTGCTGGTGCCATAGGGTTATTCAAACAAATCTGTCGACTTAGATGGACGGTATTGTGACTACAGATGCGTCTGAGACGTAAACGGCGACAATACGAACAATTGTCGACTTTGAGAGGGGGCGTATAGTAGGCTTCAGAGAAGCAGGTTGTTTGAACAGGCGTATCAACCGCCACCTCGGACGGAGCGATATGGTAGTTGCTCGGTGTTGGCAACAATGGATTACGGAAGGGATAGTCTACCGTCGCAGAGGGTCAGGGCGTCCCACGAATACAAGTGCGTTCGAAGCCATTTACCACCTTTCTGACATCCGGTGGTATCAAGGAAAACCATTCGGAGACGACTGGCAAGTTTAAGGAGCCGACGTCCATTAAGACGCCTACCACTGACCCCACATAATAAGCAGTGTCGATTGGATTTTTGCCGACCTCGGGCAGGCTGGAGTGTGATCGACTGGAGGCGTGTGATCTTCAGCGATGAATCCCGATTCAGTGTCAATGCTGTTGACCAGCACATACATGAGTGTAGGCGGCCAGGCCACCGGTCCGATCCGGCATTTGTTGTCGAGAGGCATACGGTGATTACACAAGGTGGGACAGTGCGGGGAGCGATTTGTTGGGACACACGATAACTTCTAGTCGTTCTTTAACGTACTTTGACGGTACGCAGTTACGTGGATGAGATTTTAACGCCAGTTGTACTGCCTATGCTATCAAGTCGCCCAGGTGCCATTTATCAGCAAGACAACGCTCGCGCACATACTCCGAGACTCTCCCAAAAATGTTTTCAAGGATATGACGTACTCCCATAGCCTGCCAGGTAACTAGACCTCTCGCCAATAGAGCACTTCTTCTAGGACGTGCTTGGAAGGCAACTGCAGCCGTCCCCGAGTACTGGTGAAATAACTGCCCAGTTGCAAAGATTATGGCACGACCTTCCACAGGAGGTCAAAGGTGACCTCATTGATTTGATTCCATGTCGTGTTTCAGCTTGTGTAGCTGCCAGAGGTGGATTTATTACTTACTGATTTGTAACCTTTTTTCATGCCATATCTTCTTAATAAAACGGCCTATTCTTCTGAATTTGTAATCATTTGCTTATCTCCTCATACACTACATACATGTTAAGTTTCGTGATATTAGCTCCTTCCCTTCTGCGTGCATATATTTTTTGCAACGCATTTCATCTGAGTGTATATACATATATATATATATATATATATATATATATATATATATATATATATATATATACGCTCGTCAAAAGTGAAATTGCAACACCATGAAGGAATGCGCGTACCGATGTGAAAATAACAGGATCAGTAGAGGTAAGACACATATGCAGATGATTAAAGAAACAAAGAGAGATATGAAAAATTAAACTGTTTATTCAATATCTAATGTGGCAACCACGGGTAGCTATACAGGCCTCTAAACGGTGAGACATACTGTCTATTAATGGTCTCCTCAGATATTCCTTACCAAGCCGAGTTCACTGCTGCTCTCAGTTCCTTTACGGTGTGCGGCTGCGGTGCCCTGTGCACTGCAAGTCCAATGGAAGGCCACATGTGCTCGATGGGAGAGAGATAGGGTGAGGCTGCCAGGCATTAAAGGATGTGAATTCCATTGAGGCTGTTCACAGTGTGATGTTCGACATGCGGCCGGACATTGTCCTGCTGGAATAACTTTCCGGGAGCGGCCTGCACAAGTGATAGAACTACAGGCATAACAACTTGTGTTACGTACCTGGCCGATGTTAAACTGCCAGTAATGTGCACAACTGTCCGCTGTACGAACATGATGCCACCCCAAACTATAAAGTCCAGTGTGTGGCCGGTGTGACGTTCGACGATATGGACTGGCAGGTAACGTTCTCCGAGAAACCGTCAAAAATGTTCCGAACCGTCATTCCTCTATACACAAAATCGGGATTCGCCTAAAAACAATACCAGATGCCATTCGTTCGTTAAGTGACGATAACGTCGACACCAAGATAGACGGGCAGCCCTGTGTCGAGTAGTTAAAGAAACCTCAGTGGCTGGCCGCCGTGCATGGATCTCTGCCTCATGCAACCTGTTACAGATGGTTTGGCTGGAGACAGATGCCGCATCTGATAATGGTATGAAAGTTTGAATATGACTTGCCGTGATGAACGGATCCTCACGAAACATCCGCTGAAATTGCTTATCAATGCGTTCTGCCGTTCACCTGGATAATCCAGCGCCTGATTGCCGTGTTCTCAGATTGTCCTGCGTCCATCGTGCCACACATCGCTAAATTGTATTGATGTCCCGTCGAACACGACTGGTAATTGCGCGCATCGATAAACCGAGCTCGTGTAGTTCTAGGATACGTTCTCGTTCCTCAAACTATAACTGCTGGTATTCATCTCGCTGATGTCTCCGATACATTTTTTACCCTTCTTCAAGTTCCGTTACAAAAATCTGTCATTTATAGCTTATTGATAGCATATACAGAGATAGCCAGCAACTGGATTTTAAAGCCAAAAACTGGGTATCATGTGACCTTAATAAAATTGATAGCATAATAAAAAAAAGTTCCAAAATGTTATACATTTTGGAACTTTTTTTATTATGCCAAATCGTTTCCCCCTTCTTCCAGTATATTCAGTTCAAATTTGAAGTCATTCTGATCAGTGGTTCTTTTTTTGCAGCCTTTTGAAAGTGGGACTTTAATTATGGACACCCTGTATGTATATATATATATATATAGAGAGAGAGAGAGGGGAGAAAGTGAGATTATGGACCCCCTTAATATCTACCTTATGCGCAGGTGCAGCCGTTAATTATAGCTGCGATCTAGACCCCCTAGATAGCTGTAATGGATAGTAAAGGTCATTGATCCCAGTTCACTCGGGAATGATGTCCTGTGGCCAATTGTTTGTTTTTCGAGTTTTCAAACTTTTTCTGAGAAAAGTAAAAGTGAATATTTTACATATCGACAACTATGTTTTGTAAAAACTGATTCCTGTGCCTTATTCTACACGAAATGGAGATCCTTTTGAGCTAGTTCGAAAATAAATTCGATGTAATTCATAATGTGAAAAATGAGTTTGTTTCCAAGATGGCATTGATTGAAATATGGACCCCGTGGGTGCTGGTATTATGGACCCGGGTCCATATTACCAACAACCGGTTTCGATAATGTAATAATAATGTTTCCGTGAGAAAATGTAATTCCACAGTTGATTTCATTGTGATACATTTTATTTTCATGCTTTGTAATCCTCCTCGGTTATTTTGGAAGCTAAGAATGAAAGTTGAGAAGAAATCTCCCGCTAGTAAGGACGCTGTAGTGCGCAGAAGAAGTTGGGATAGTGTGAAGATGGTTGAGGCTATCCAGAAGCTAAGATGCGGAGAAATGGGGCTAAATGAGGCTGTCAGAGTGTTTGGTGTATCAAGAATAACTTTGAGATTATTGGCTTCACAAGTGGATAAGCCAGCAGCAGATTTGGTTATACAAAAACTTTAGTTTGGTTTTAGTTTGGAGCGCTACGGTCAACTTTTGTTATACAAGGGCTAATTAGACCGAGACCTATAATTTAAAGCTGATTAAAGGTAGCTGGGTTATTTTTATTTGCTGTAGAGCTTGTGTTCAGGGAATCAATTCCAGAATCTTCAATGTAGATGTGACTCGTTTAAGTGTGGTCAGTCAAACGTTTCCCAAGTCATGGGGTTGAAGAGAAAACGTCAGGTGGGATCTCTGTCTACAGCGGAACGTGGTTATCTGGTAACTGTGGTTTGCTGCCTGAGTGCTGGGGGAACATATTTTCCACCAATGATGATATTTCCTCGTAAAATCTTAACGGATCAGCTTATGAATGGAGCCCCATCCAGAGCAATTGGAAGAGCTCATCCCTATGGGTGGATACAAACCCATATGCTTACAGAGATGGCCCAGACCAGCAAGAAGCATCGTGCATCTTCTGTGAAGGTGCATTCAAAGATGACACGTAGAACTTTGTATTCGTTGTGGGATGAGTCTACACTGGACTCATTCTGTGTGCACCGGAGCCGAAGCTGAGTTTTATATTTGCGACTTTTATCGCCAAAATTGAAGTTTTTTTTATATAGATAATATTTGATGATCCAGCTGTTTAATAATATATTATCTTTCTTTCACTTTTTCATTTGAAAACTTTTCTCTTATTTGTTTCCAGCTGTTTAATAGATAGATAAATGATTTTTTTCGGTAAAAAAGATGGGGGTCCATATTACCCTCCACTTTCGGTCACCTGCAAGTTTTGACTTTTTTCACTTATGTGATTGTATACATCTTAAAATTTGATTTAATGGCAAATCCACTTAAGGATGTTTAGATGATGAGTTATCGAAGAGGTTAGAGCCCCAAAATATGAAAATCGGTCTTTAGTATGACCACAGTGAGCCAAAAACAAAAGGGGGGTCCATAATCCCCCCTTCTCCTCTCTCTCTCTCTCTCTCTCTCTCTCTCTCTCTCTCTCTCTCTCTATATATATATATATATATATATATATATATATATATATATATATATATATATATATATATATTGTAATTTCAAGCGTTTAGTTTAATTTTTATTTCATTTCCCAAAAGCTATTAATTTTAAATAATATCTCCAGCAATGAAAGCGAGCAGATTTAGGTCCAGAGAGGGGAAAATCTGTATTTAAAAGATATCCGGTTGTTGCATCTTATGTGATAGCATGCTTCAAAATCTTATGCTAATATTTCAAAATTGATAACAAGTGACTGCAGATATCAATAAAAAATTTCAAATAATTATTATGGGTTCAGTTGGTTGAGAAACTGATTCTTACCGAAAATTACGTCAGTGCTTTTGGTAATAATTGGTCCCATAGCTGGCATAGAGAAAATGATGTTTTCAAATAAGGGATTTTATAAGATAAAATGTTACTCACGTTTGTATTGGGTAGAGCATATCTATTTCACCGTACTTTTCAGGTAAAATACATAAATTTATATATAGCTTATTTAAAAAGTTGATTGGCCAAGAAAGTGATTTATTTTTTTCACATAATTTGATGAGTTCCCAGGTTGATGGTTTGTTGAGAAGTAAGATATTTTAAATCTGTACTTTTTAATTCCTATTTAAAGCCAAAAAGAATATATTTAGTGCTTTAAAACGACATAACAATATTGGATATATTGTAGTTAATATAAAAAATGCAAAAAATTAGTTAGAATCTAAAAATGTTATCGTTAATGCATATGCCGCTTCTTAATTTAAGAAAACAAGTTGTCATATCATCTATATATATAAAACAGTTCCGTAACTGGCTAACTGAGTGACTCACTGACATACAACGCACAGACCAAACTGCTGGACCTAAAGGGCTGAAATTTTGCATGGCGATTCTTCTTATGGTGTACGAGTGCACTAAGAAAGATTTTTGAAAAATTCTTCTTAGATTTTTTAAAATTAAATTAAGCTGTTTTTGTAACTTTTTTTAAGTTTGCATTTAAAATAATAATTTGAGGGTTATAAAATTTATATCACGAGAAAGATCATATAAATTCCTTTGAAATGAAATCTTTTTCGAATTTTTGGTGAATTTTGGTGAATTTTTAAAGATTAATTTTTAGAATTTAATTTATTAACTGCTGATCACGTGATTTCTTTTTCTGGTACTTATCTTGTAATGCAGAGGCTAACTGCTCCCAAAGAAAAAATAGATCAAGCTTTGATCTAGTGTACAACCTTTCTCAGCGAGAAAAGGTGCAATAGGGAAATTTATCTTGGCCTAAAATCTGGCTGAGATCCAGTACCAATCTCGTTGAAGATATCAGCTAAGCTAAGCTAAGCTCTTTAAACTCAACTCTGCACACGGCTCTCAGCTCTCAGCTCAGCTCTCTCTGATCTCTCCAAAAACCTTGTGCATCGCTTTTTATCACCTTTTCCCCTAGCGGAATATTTAATAATCCCACTTTTTATACCTGGGCTCTGATAGGTTCCTTCTCCTGGCCTGTGTGCAAACCGATGCCGGTTTTTTCTTCGTAATCGTATCATAGAATCATTACTGATCTCGTCAAGGGGCGGATTCTCTTTTGTATTTTTCTGTCCGAGTTTCGGACCTCGTGGTGACGAGCCATTGTGAGCCCCCTTTCCACTTGCTTTCCGGAGCTAGACTTCTTGTGGTTTCTCCGTTGGAATATTTCCATTCGAAGCATCGCTCACGGGGGTTATCTTTATGTCTGGCCCCGGTCAATCAATTCTCGGGGTTCTCAGGAGGGCAATTGCCACAATATAAATATATATATATATATATATATATATATATATATATATATATATATATATATATATATATGTATGAAAGAATAACGTTTCCCTTAATTATCTTTGTCCTATTGCAGTAAAGCATTATCCCTCAATTTGACCAGAAATAAACTATTAGCTTTCCCCATAAATCCACGTGGCGACAGGACGTATGTAACGCGGAATGCTTTAGAAAACATGACGAAATATGGCGTGATAATCAGGTGTCAATTCCTAACAAATCAGGAAAGTTAAATGCGCCAACACAAGGGCATCCAACTAGGTTTTTCGCGGGTACTTGTGGTGTAGCTGTGGTCAGAAAAACATGTAGCTCTCGCTGTCCGTTTTTCCGAAGCTTTGCTGCTGGCCGGGTCCCGGTTTCCCGCTAGCCGCGATGTGCCCTCTGCGTCCTGCTCTAGTCCTGGTAACATGGCGTAATTTGCACTGCGGGCTTTTTAAAACCGTTTTGTACAGCTCCGGCGGCTTTTGAAGTACTTGACTGTAAAATGTATGAATTATCTGTGCCTAAGTGTATGGTCTACCAGTGTTCAAGCTGTCCAGTGATTGAGTCCAGAATAAAAGACGTTTAAGATGAAAATGTCTATGTGTCTTCCCCAGGAGCACTCCGCGACTACTCTAAAACCCCCGAAATATCTTGAAACTCTGAGAGATCGCCGTGCATGCATTATTTATGCTAGGGAAACTTCCAGCCACTAGTTCTACAGAACTCAACGACTACACCCCGAGTATACAATACTTTCATTACATATATATATATATATATATATATATATATATATATATATATATTAGTGTGTGTGTGTGTGTGTGTGTGTGTTAAGAATTAATTAGAGGAAGGGGAGTAATTGAAATAATTTACAGGGGCTTCAATGTAGTTTAAATCGGGCGTTAGACGCTCCGAATTATAAAACTATTTAATCCTATTTAAACTATAAAACTATAGCGAATATTAAAACTATTTTAATATTCGCATGGAACGAACAAGCACCAATTCTGAATCCTAAAGAAGGGAAATCTCCGTTTTGAAGATACAAAGGGAGAATCTATTATTAGTATCAAATGTTTCCCCGCCCATTCCTCATCTTCGGTGCAAGCGTCACGAGCGCATGCGCAATGTCATTTGAGACAAAAGAGTTTTAACATAGAGAGGGATTGGCTTTTATCGTTGCTGATCGCGCGTCGTGGAGAGTGAGATGATGAAGACGTCTTGGATTGAATTGAAGTAGTTTAATATTAGGAATAAAACTCTTGGGTGTAGTTTAATTGTATTTCTTTGCTACAGGCCTTTATTCACTCACTGCTATATCAATAATTATATTAGGGAAAAGTAAAGAGGGAACTACGTGTTGATAAGAAGCTTCGCATCATTTATATATATATATATATATATATATATATATATATATATATATATATATATATATATATATATATATATATATATATATATATATATATATATATATATATATATGCGAGAGAGAGGGCATACTGTACACAGATACAGCTAATAACTCCTACGTGCTCCATATCCTTTTTAATAAATACCACATTTAATATCTGATGTTTTTATTTGCAGTTTTTCTTTATAAAACAGAAGAAATCTTCATTATGATATTTTCTCTCACTTATTAAAGGATGATAAGTGATGTTTCAATACTTGTAACTTAAGGTTATGCCCTTTTCCCTTAATTTTTTACTATTCTTTCAAAATATATAAATAGAACTATAATTTTTTTCAGGTGAAGCTATAATTTCACATTTAAATTATATATATATATATATATATATATATATATATATATATATATATATATGCGACTGCGAGTGTGTATGTACTTACATATATATTACTCAGCTGTACCGATATATACTGGTAGAAAAGCAATTGACATCTTGTAAGATGGAAAAGAAATATGCAGTATGTACTTCTCCTTTGTCCCTAAACATTGTATAACAAGCAGGCATCTTCAGTTATGCCATAGCTGCTACGATATAAATAGCATTATATGTATATCCCTGCAATTTCTATCATGTTGAAACAAAAGATAGAATTTTACTGTATACATCAGTTTAAATCTTCGATTTTCTCTTGTTTTCGCTCGCAATACAAAAATAGCGATATTTTCGTTACCTAGAATATCGAAAAGAAAGGGAAAGACCAATAAACCGAGACATCGGTGATTGTAGAATGATACAAAGAACTGTTTTAGTCTTGTTTCGAGCAACATCTAGAAAAGAGATAATCTAATATTTTCATCGAAAAGGCTTTCTAAGCCTAACCAATATTCATTCGTTTCGATTTTCTTCCGATTTTTTCATCATTTCCGTTGAAACCGGATTTTCCCCTCCTCCCTTATTCTTTTGATGTCATAAAGGAACTTATTAACTGTAACCGTGTAATGAAAGAAATATCTCGATAAAGTAAACAACTGTCCTGCGTTTTTCCTCCAATGATTTTCACAAAGAAAATATCAAAGAAGGTATTTCTTTTTGTAAAATAGGAACGAGCTTGATATTTTGTAGAGCGCAGATACATCTGAATTATTTCCTAACTTAAGCAAAGAACTTCGTCTGTTATTCTTTGCCATATGTAAATAAGCCCAATGCATTCCTTTTACGAATTTTCCAACAAAGTTATTTATTTCCTTAATTGGACCAAGTAAATTAAGGGAATGTAACCAAGGACACGGGAAGAGGACCTAATAAAAGAATTAACGAAGAATTTAAAGGATGAAAAAAGCAATTCCCTTTAAAAAAATCTCATTTTCTGGATAAATTAACTTTCTATTCTATCTTGTTCGGCCCATTTTTTTCTCACAGAAAATATTTTCAAATTCAAGTTGGATTCATATTTTAAATTAACTAATTCTAAAGAACACTTTTTATGTGTTAAAAATGTCCTCATTGTTTGTTGTAAATTTTTAACACATAATTTATAGTATAATATATAGTATAACATATAATATACATATATATATATATATACATATATATATATATATATAAATATATAAATATATATATATATATATATATATATATATATATATATATATATATATATATATATATATACACACATATATATACACACACATATATATATACATATATATACATACATATATATACATATATATATATATATATATATATATATATGTATATATATATATATATATATATACATATATACATATATATATATATACATATATATATATATATATACATATATATATATATATATATATATATATATATATATATATATATATATATATATATATATATATATATATACACATATATATACACACATATATATATATACATATATATATATACATATATATGTACATATATATATATATATATATATATATATATATATATATATATATATATATATATATATATATATATATATATATATACACACATATATATACACATATATATACATATATATATATACATATATATATACATATATATATATATATATACATATATATATATATATATATATATATATATATATATATATATATATATATATATATATATATATATATATATATATATATATATACATATATACATATATATATATATACATATCCATATATATATATATACATATATATATATATACATATATATATATATATATATATATATATATATATATATATATATATATATATATATATATATATACTAGCATTATTGCCCGGCGATGCCCGGGTAGATATACAGATATAAAAATTTTGATGCATTCCATCAAAAAAATACTGGGCTGTACCCCCCGCTCTTCATGTTCATCTGGCTAGACAAATTGCGCTTAGCGCGTTTCTACTGAAATGATATACAAACAATAAGAAAGAAAGAAATTTTGAGCTGGCGGACCTTCGTCTGATTATACGTCTGATTTTATTGAGAATTAATAACACAGTGTTGCGTGATTCGCACGTTTGGATTGAATAAGTTTACTGCTTAATTATATTTGTTAGATACTGTTTAATTATATTTAATTAGATTTGTTTGATCCTCTGTTTAATTAGAAATAAGTTTTATAATTTGCATTTGCCTTTATTATTTATTTTTCCCTTAAAAGCTCAGTTTATTCCACAACACCCAAGAGTTGCACTTTTTTCCACATCACCCAAGAGGTAAAGTGCAAGATGTATTATCCCCTTTCTTTATTCAAAGTAAGTCGCGATTTCACATGATGCCTATTTTCCTTACTTTGGTGATTCGGTTTTTTATTGTCGACAGGCCAAAAACCGTATCGGTTTTTAATTTTCCCAAGGCCAAAAACCGTTGAAAAAGCGAATTGTAATTCGATTTTTAATTTTCCTAAGGCCAAAAACCGTGGAAAAAGCAAATTGTAAATCGGTTCAAGCGATGAGAATAACTGCAAATAACAAAGGACAAAAAGCAGAGCCGGGAAAGTTGTGTTAAAACATACTAATTTGAACTGCATTCTTAAAAAACTCCCATCTCAGTTAGTCTAGTGGTTAAATTTTATCTTTTACCGTATTTTAATATTTCTTTTGTCAATTTATTTCGTTGTTATGCACGTAATGCAAAATTAATTTAAAGTATCACAAAAAGAAAAGAAACCACGTGATCAGCATTTCATAAATTACATTCTAAAAATTAATCTTTAAAAATTCACCAAAAATGAAAAGGGAGGTAGGTAAAGATTTGAAACAGATTTCGTTTTAAAGGAATTTTTATGATATTTCTCGTGATATAAGTTTTAAAACCCTCGAATTATCATTTTAAATGCAAACTTAAAAAAAATTAGAAAAACAGCTTAAAAATTTAATTTTAAAAAATCGAAGAATAATTTTTCAAAATTTCTCAGTTTACCCCTCCACTATAAACTCCACTATAGAAGAATCACCATGCAAAATTTCAGCTCTTTATGTCCAGTGGTTTGGACTGTACATTATATGTCAGTTAGTCAGTCAGTTAGGCAAGGCCAACTGACCATGAATCTCTCCCCCATTACCATGAATCTCCCCCCCCCCGCCGCGCACCCCTCTTCTCCCGCACGGGAAAAGAGGGATAGGTTCGTATTTCACTGAACGCCTGTATCCACAGGGGGTACCTCGCACCTCTTACGGGCAAAAAAATTATTAAAAAATGAATTTTAAATAAACTAATTGAGACCGAAACTTCGTTTTGCTGATTTAAGTTTCTCGGGTCCTAAACATTAACTGTGCCGAATTTGGTCTCTGTGAGTGAAACAGTCTATGATTCTATAGCGGACAAACAAACAGACAAGCCCTTAAATATATGTGTATATATATATATATATATATATATATATATATATATATATATATATATATATATATATATGTATATATATATATATATGTATATATATATATATATATATATATATATATATATGTATATGTATATATATATATATATATATATATATATATATATATATATATATATATATATATATATACATATATATATATGTATATATATATATATATATATATACATATATATATATATGTATATATATATGTATATATATATATATATATATATATATATATATACATATATATATATATATATATATATCTATATATATATATGTATATATATGTATATGTATATATATATATATATATATATAATTGAGACCGAAACTTCGTTTTGCTGATTTAAGTTTCTCGGGTCCTAAACATTAACTGTGCCGAATTTGGTCTCTGTGAGTGAAACAGTCTATGATTCTATAGCGGACAAACAAACAGACAAGCCCTTAAATATATGTGTGTATATATATATATATATATATATATATATATATATATATATATATATATATATATGTATATATATATATATATATGTATATATATATATATATATATATATATATATATATATATATATGTATATGTATATATATATATATATATATATATATATATATATATATATATATATATATATATATATATATATACATATATATATATGTATATATATATATATATATATACATATATATATATGTATATATATATGTATATATATATATATATATATATGTATATATATATATATATACATATATATATATATATATATATATATATATATATATATATATATATATATATATATATATATATATATATATATATATAGCCTGAGAGAAATAAAATTTTGATGCAGTCTGGCCGAATCGTTCATTACAGTGACAAAAGTACATCCGTCCATTTCAGAAAACGGCTCGGAAGCTAATATCACCTTTCAACTTTACGCGCGAGAGGCGAGGTACGTTTGGCTATTATTTTGTAGGGTCAGAAGAATATCGGGGCTCGCGATGCAAACCCACGCCTTTCTTCAGACGTATACACGCGTAGAAATGCATAGGCATGCGATTTATGGAAGTTCTGTTGCTAAGCGTTTGGTAGCTATAAAGTGAGATTACTGAGGATTTAATTTAGGAAAGGAAATTTAAATCATAGATTGGAGGCTATAATATTTAATTTATTACTTACACACACGCACACACACATACACACACACACACACACACACATATATATATATATATACATATATTCATAACAATACAATGCGAAACAATAGACGATATGTGAACATAAATATTTCAGATAATTGTCCTTCAAACATTTACTGTCATGATGTGTGAATGAAGATCCGGATTTAAAACAATCGAAAATGTTTGGTTTTACTGCTTTATATTATAAAACATTCTTTGCGTGACATTGAAGTGTAATTAATCCTTAGGAAGATATTAGTGAAGTATAAAGTCTCTTCTAATTGCATTATTTATTATGAAAATAACTGTGAGACAAAATCAAGATTTTTTCTTTTCCTATAAAAGCCTCATCAGAATTGATACCATATATACATAACTAACAACATCTGTGATATGAATTCCTTATTTGCAGTTTTATAAAGTTTTGTATTTATAAGCTATTTTAATTTGAATTTCGGTTGAAAAAAGCATCCTTACTGCGAAACGTTGTTTCTAAATATGAGGAAAAACTGAACTAGGCCACATTAAGCATATTTTACTGAATATTTTGCACTTAAGCTAATTCTTATTGCTGGGAAAAAGTAATTTTAAAAAAGCTATAATAAAGACCTTCATTTTAAAATGGACGATATTCAGTTTATATAGAGAATTAAAAAGAATGTGTAAATGAAAACATTGGCAATATTTAAAATAAAAATAATGGTGTTTTCAAAAATTTTGACCTAAAGAAAAATTGAATTTCTAACCAAGTTCCTGAGAGAATTTAGCTAACATGTATTTTGGAACTTTCTGATTCTTCACTTCACCTGAACATTATTGCATGTGAGTATCATGGGCACTTTTATCCTTTTTTCGAGTACCATGGGCAAATATTCAAGAAAATTAGTTTTGGAACGGAATGAAGAGAAATGGTAAACGTGAGTGTAAAGCGAATAGATTTCTGCCTGAAATAATGGTTGGATCATGCCCGATGGGGCATACATATAGAGAATGCTTTTATAAAAATGAAAGAGTTTAAACTAGAATTCTATTAAGAAAGAAAATCGTCAAGATGCATGAATTAGTTGATGGTCTCACTCCAGATGCAATTTAAATATATTGGTCTAAAGTGTTAACAACATTTAAGTTAAAAGGGCAAATAAAGAGGGTTGCTAGAAATTTATTTGCCTTTTCTGCCTTCATTTTTACTGTATTTTTACATCAGACTGCAATTTAGTAAAATTCTTTTACACAGAGTCAATTATTTTCTAAAGATTGCTACAGAGAAGTCCCGACACTATAGTTGCAGATAACAAGTTCAGTCTAGGCTAGGGAACTTTTGGCTAAATGTGATTAGAGGGGTATTGTCACTGCCTTGGGTTACTAGATGGTTTGCATAACTCTAGTCCAGGAAAATATCATAATTTCAAATCGAAGTTTAGTTTCTTCCAAATGCATATCAATTTCGCAGATCCATATGGTTTCAAAATTTAAATTCAATCCTTAGTAAGTCGGGGAAAACCCTTGACATTCGATGACATACGGTAACAGCAACTACGTTACAGTAATAAGTTATCAGTACACAACGAAGTTTCTACAGCGATCCAGACACAGATACAGTGGATTTCCAAATGCTCTCGAAACATACAAGGCAGTATTTGTATAAAAGAAAATAGAATTCTGCTGCTGTTTTGAGGGAAACAATGGAGTTAAATGAGATTTATCAACGAGGAGACAGTCTACCGTTAATTTTGGTAGGTGCATTTCTTATTAAAACGTACGAAGTTGTGAATGTTAGTCAAAGAATAGTCTGTTGAATTATGTCATCATGGCTGCCGATAAGAGAATCGTTATCAGCACAATGTAACTGTGGAGGAAAGCAGATTCCTATTAAGAGAAGGATGTTGAAGCATTAGTCCGCTTTAACAAGAATGATGAGGGATCTGTCGTTATGTAATCTGGGATAATTTCACCCCGAGAAGCTCATTTTAGCCAAACCTCCATACCGGTATCTATGAAGAGTCGAATATCTTTGTTGGGTTTCATTACGCAATGAATGTTTTGGAGATTTTTTTATAACTCCTGTTAAAGCGCCCAATAATGCTAAAATCACAGCAGTGTCTATACAACAGTGGAATCACCTCCTTCGACCTAGGGAATCCATTGTCACACATCTGTAAACAGGTGAATACGTGTAAGGTGTAAGCAACAGCATACATATCAGCCAGAGTGATGGTTTCTAACTATGGGAGGTTTAGTCTTTCTTCAATGAAATCGGGCAAAATCGGGGCATAGATGAAATCAGCTTCCTGTACTGGAAAAAAGAGTGAATGCCACACGCTATCTTTCAACCATAACTGAGTTCCGGGAGATATATGGATGGCTAGGGAGCTGGCATTCTCAACCAGAGTCTGTGGGTTCCCACTATTGTCATGGTTCTTTGTAGCTGTTCGAAAATGGCTCTAATTAACCCTCGTGTAGCAAAATATGACGGGTAGCTCTCTAAACGAACCATCAACCGTAATTGGTTATCTTCATACCGGGTTGACATAATTAAATGCTACGCACGCTTTTGCTATTCAACATGATCAAGCTTCTATTCATTCAGAAAATGTGGTAGCCATGTGGATTCTTGAAAGTGAAGATAAAATCTACTGTCTGCTATTCGCTATCCTAAAAACAAGAATTAAATCCAATTAAGGAGGATGAAAATGCCCCCAAAGACTTCCTGGAACATTCTAGGTCGAACCTGCTGCAGCAACATTCATCCTCTATGGAACAATAGCCAATTTATTTTTTTTTTTGTTTGTAGACAATTTGTGTTAAACTCTTCCATATGCTTTCCTCAATCTGTCGTTCGCTGTATCCCAAAGTACAGGCTATACTAGACTTCCACTGAAGGACAACGCCATATTAATCATTTTCGTCCATTAGTTGCTAGAAATAGCATGTAAATATATACATATATATATATATATATATATATATATATATATATATATATATATATAGGTATATGCACATCAATTCATGAAGTTGCTTGATAATTAAACGAACCAACTAGCAATTAAGGCATTTTTCTTTTTTGATTTGTGCCGCAATTTTTTAGTTACAAATTCAGTGAAATAAAGAAAGTATTTATGGAATTTGTCAGGTAAAATGTCCTCGACAGTATTTTAATGCTGGCATATATGTGATGCTAAAGAAATATGGGATTAGATGCTTCTTTCTGTCATTATTAAGGTAGTATATTTGACATGAGATCTTCAAAAATATCCATAACGAATTATAGGGGCTTATCAAAGCATTATGCATCGGTACAAGACATATTGAAAGGTGTCTTGTCTCTCTCTCTCTCTCTCTCTCTCTCTCTCTCTCTCTCTCTCTATATATATATATATATATATATATATATATATATATATATATATATATATATATATATATTTATATATATATATATATATGTATATACACACATATATATATATATATATATATATATATAAATATATATATATATATAAATGAATTTAAATAAATCCTAATGATTGAATGGTCTAACTGCTTGGTTCTCAAAAATGTTTAAGTATCAAAAAGTTTTCAGATTACAATTTAAAAGTATAATGTAATAACTTTTAATGGTAAGGAAATTTTGCTCCACTTGAGTTTTCTGATTCTCTCCGACACTATTTGTCTTCATAAAACTGGTGTGTTATTTGCGTCATATTATAATTCTGTTATCCTCATAGCATGAGCAGATCCCTGCCTCGTTACTATGGTTTCTCAGCCACGTCAATTATAATAAAAACTACGGTATACATAGTATTATGAACACTTTGACATGAATTTTAGATAACAACACCATCTGAATTTTTTCCCTGTATTTTCAGTTCGTAGGTTTGTTACATTAAATCTTAGAATAAATCTTTCACTCAAGCATTTACATGTATATCTCTCAATGATTTATAAGATGACAAAATTTGGGTATTAGACACTTCAAAATATGAACTATTATCAAAACTGTGGATAAAGACAGTGACAAGAATATTATTTTATGCTTTCTTCAGACAAAATGACTCTTAGAACCATATTGAAATCACTTTTCTTCCTTATTCTAAGAAGAAAATCAACTTTTAGTCGAAGAAACAGTGTTTTGTACTTTCTATTCTTTATATAGTAGTATTTTAGAGTTTTTTTCTCTCGAATAGTAGGTTTCTAGGAAACCTATGCGTCTGATCAGTGATTACACCATGAATTCACCCAAAAGTGATACACGAGGAGTAAATTGTTGTAAATATCATCGCAATGTTTTACTGGGAAAAAAAGTACACGCTTCCTGCTCCCTAGCACTGAATCGTACTGTCTATGTTGAATACATACTTTTGAAAGATTCATTTGTGGGAAAATAATCTATAAATAATTAACAATATGTGCTAAAGTATAGAGATAGAGAGCAGTTTAAATTATTATGTAGAAGTTTCATACAAGTAGGCAGCAATTTGATGCATTGCATGAAGCATGCTGTGAGGGTTTGAAAGAAAATACACTAGAAAGGTATATGCAACACATGATTGTGCATAAATATGCAGCTAGTTCGCAGGAAAGGAAATTTTTTGGAAGGTTTCATTGCGAGAAAGTTCATCTGCTACGTAAATCCAAGTGTACGTATGATTTACTAATAATTACAAGATAAAAAGAACTTTTTATACACCACGTTTTTAAATTTTCTGTTGAATCATATAAACTTGGCAATTCTATGTATTAATAAATACATTTTAAACATTTGTTTGATGAATTATCCCATAAACTTGAAAGAAAATGATCAAATGCGTAATAAAGAGAGCAATTATAAGAAATTTTCAAACAACAAAATTTACTGAAAGTGCATTCAAATCTGCTTAAAGATGGCTAAAAGTATTAAAAGAAAGCATTGTCAAAGTGTTATGAGCTATTCTAAAAGTTTCAAATGTCTAGCTAGTCGGGAAATTAGTTAAAAATCGATTTCAAGATTTGTACTGGACAAACAAGAAAACGAGTTAATAACAACGTGGTAAAAGCGTTGGACGCAAGTCCATCACTGCAGCAAAATAGGCAAAATTATTGTAGTGTAAATTAGTACTGATTTTAATAAATAACGAATAAAATTGAAAATTATATTTCTTGAATTCAAAGGTCACTTACTAAGAGAGCAACATTCTGATAGCTTAAGGGCGAAGTATAGAGGGCAACAAACGTCTGAAAGCAAAGACGAACTGTCAACAGACAATGATAAATTATATATTGGAACTGTCAGTTGAGGCATCCTAAGTAGTCACGTTTTTCTGTGGAGAAGGAGTCTGTAATGCCTGTAATGCCCGTAATCTGTAATGTCACTAGACAATGATAGATGACACATTTGAACCTTATTTGAAATCTTTCTAGATGATTTTTCGTATGAAGTACACCTACGGTCACTTCTCTCTAGAAAAACCGGATTAAAGTACCTTACAAAAACTATAGACTTCAAGCCCAAAATAAACGGAATCCTCAGTGGAAAAATCCCCTATTTGGAATGTTGACGTTTACATCAAGAATAGTCTGTGATGAACAGAGAGACATTCACGAGGAGCTTCATTAAATCGGTTGCAAAACTTATTAGGAGTTTTGCAACCGATCTGTCTCTTTATAATGACTACCCGTGAAATGCATTTCTATGGTTGGAGACATTTCTAGATGGTTGAAGACAGAAAATTCTTAAACTATTTTCAGAGAAAATTACTTACATAGGTAAATAATTTTACTTTTTTAAACTGTAGGGAATATTCAGATATTTAGATATATAAACAAGTATAGTTTCCTTAACTTTATATGATTGAAATTAGTATATCTAAGGTTATTTAAAGTATTCCTAAGAAATAAATCATATTGCATTTATTTTTACATGTTTCGTGAGATTTAGGCTTATAGTTGCAGTTGCTTTATTGAGATAATTTCAAAATTTCACTGACACATACCCAAAATCATATAAAATAATTCATATATATGGAATATTATTTACGGTGAAAGCTACATAATTATTAAAATATACATAATTCTTGGCTGAAAGGATTTTATCACATCCTTACAACACGTGTAATAAATACTACCAGTCGTAAGGGGATTTCCATGAAAAAAAACATAAATTGAACAAACTCAAATCTTATTAATATGAAAACAACTCATATAAATATTACGATAAGGAAAACCCTGCTTCCTCGAGGCAGATCCACATATTTAATACGTGAAGTGGTTGAAATCAAAAACTTCCAGAGAGTTCTTATTTGGCACTCTTCTGGGGTCATTTTCTACAATATTATTTCAGCCCAGTCGGGGAAACATATATAGATAGAAATTTGATTGGAAGCTTTCTACGTCTACAAAACTAAGTTAGTGAAACTTAGACAGAATGTTGCCCCAAATGGTTTTTGTTTTAGGGGCATATTACAAAGGAATGCGTATTAATTACTAAATCAGGTATACATTACATAAAACACGGAAAGATATAAAACAAAAGGGAATTTAAAAATAATATATCATGTGCAGTTGCTTATAGATATAATCAAACATGTGCTTCAGTCACTTAGCCAAAAACATAGTATTAAATAGTTAAGAATTCAACTTAACTTTTTTATTTTACATATATTATTGGACTCAAAATGTGTTCGAGCATAAGTGGAATACCTTTCATGTTTAATAAATATTTGTACTATCTTTCACAATCTTAGATGCATCCGATATTCATATGAAAATTGCTGATAAATAAATAAATAAATAAATAAATAAATAAATGAGCGCTATACATCATATATATATATATATATATATATATATATATATATATATATATATATATATATATATATATATATATATATATATATATATATATAATACCGCAACAAATAACATCCTGAGGATGTTATTTGTTACGGTATTTTCTGTGCTTTCATTGAGCATTCTCACTAACAGATTCGCCCAGGATATTAAGCATTGAAGTGATTTTAGATTTAAATGTTTTTATTCAAAGTAAATTAATTATAACTGTTCGGGAATTCTGCGTTTAAAATGTGTATGACAATAAGCAAAATTAATATAAATTTGTTAAAGATACATCATGCTAAATGTTTTGTTTCTTGTGGAAAAATTGACATCACTCCTTCCCTTGAATTAAAAAAAAGCAAAATAATTAATAGTGGAATATTACTGTATAAAACAAACAATTTGCTACAATAAGGGAAAAAGATTATCTGTACCTTTGATATTCCTGCAATCTAACGATCTTTA
>OU015501.1:138164596-138267096 GCA_907164885.2 Dolomedes plantarius
CTTACACCACTTTTCTTTTCACCGCATCATATGTAAAGGACACTAATAAATTTGCGCTTCATATGGACAAAGCCTCTAGTCACGCTTCTAAATCAACTGCCGCTTATTTAGCAAAGAAAGAATCAGAAACAGGAATAAAGTGTATCCCATTTGATGAAATACCTGTAAAATCACCTGACGCTTCTCTAGTGGACTATTGCGCTTTCGGTTTATTAAAACGAGTCTTAGGAAAACTGCATCCAAGAACACTGAACGGACTTCCGAAAACGGTCCAAAAGGAATGGGGTAAAATTGACATGACAGTACTAAGATAAAGTTTAATTTCATGGAAAATTCGAGCTAGAGCTATTTATTGTTAAGAATCCTGGCTATCAGGTAAAAGCAAATCACCGCAAAAATGCGGCATTTATACATAAAATTTAACTATCAAAATCGTTTCAATAAAGGGTGAACGACCTTCTGTACAGATGGTTAAAGACACCAAAGAAATATGTTTAGAGATCTAAGAAAATATTTAATGTATCCGACTTCGTTTAAAACGTCGATTTTTATGAAAATTACCAAATTTATTTTATTCCTGTTTCTTAAAGAATGTGGATTTCTGTTTCTGAATTTGCTTTTATTTTTTCTGTATGACCATTAGAAACGAAATTAGAGCGATTGAAATAAAAGTAGCAGCAATTTCAACTTAACTGAAAGCTATAGCTGTGTTTTCTGAAGAACTTAAATTTCCTTAAAAATGAAACAACTATTGCGATAAAACAAAATATAATCATGAAATGTCTATAAAATTTTCCAGGTATGCTTTTCCTAATACGAATAATGTAATGAACTACACATTAGGCTCTAGGTATATTATTTGTTGATTTATAGCTGTATTTAAAGAAAATCTCATGAAAAATTATTGAAATTTTGCATGTAATTGCATAAAAACAACTGCATTTTTCCAAGATTTCAAAATATCGATTAGTTTTTAGTTCGTTACAATCATGAGACCATTACAGGCATATGACAATAATAAATTAATGTTAGATGAACATTTTTTTTTCTAGAGCTGGAATCGTTTTGCAAAAATGGGTTAAATTTCAACCCGAACATCTCGATTTTGTAAAAAGATTGTTTAGTTAAGTCTATTTTTTCATCATTTTGATATTTTCGTGCTCTATTCCCTCAAAAATTGAACAGATATTTTGGCAAGTGAGAAAAACTGCTCCTCACGTAGTCGGATGCTTTAATTTTATACCTTATGTGAAAGAATGTACTTACTGTGTGCTTTCATAAAATGATTTCAATTTATAAGCAGTCGAAAATAAAAGCTGCAGTTAATACGGTTAAGTCGTGTTACATATGCGAAGTATTCATTTTCAGTATTGTCAATCATACGCGCTATTAAATTAATGAGTTTCTGCCATCACAAGTTTGTACGAATATATAAAGAATCACTGATTATATGACGTATTTTATGTTCCCTTAATGATTACAAAACCGTCCGTTCATTTCTTTAGAATTTGATTTAACTCATCTACATGGTTAAACACTCCATGAATTAAGCGAATAAATTTTGAAAAGCAGAAAAAATAAATATGTTGTTGACAACTCAATCTATATATTTGTATAAAATAGTATTAACAACTTTTACAACTATTTTTATTCACCAAAAGTGTTATATATGGTTCTTAGAATGAAAATAAAACATGTTCATCCCCTAGTTAATGTAATAAAAGTTTTGTAATTTAGTTCATGTACTTATATACCAAATGTTTGGAAATTTATCCATGAAAATGCTACAGCATTTAGCTTATTAGTCTAATCAAGGGGTAGTAGCGGATATTAAAGCACTTTCAAATGTTACACAGGCACCGTTTTAAGTGTGCGTTTAAAACTTCGCCAATTAAAAGAGGTTACATAAATTAACGCCTAGGCAATTAGGTTAAACAGTATTTGCTTAATGCACCTATGAGTAACTAGAATCTATCTGACAGCGTGAAATTCAACTCGCAGCATGTTCATAATCCGGTGTGCACTTAATGACTGCAATAAATTATTTCCAAGCTTGTCCAGCCGAGCGCAATATTAAGACTTTGTTTCCTTAGTTTTGATTGTGAAAAAGGTTCTTTGATCTTAAATTACAAGTCACTAACATTAAATCAAGGACAGCTTTTGTAGTTATCTTTCAGGATGGCATTTGTTCGAAAGAAAAATCACTTCTCAAAACCGCTATGTTAGCATTTTGTTTTTATATTGTATGCAACTCAGCAGAGATAGAATTATCATAAATAGCTTTTGACATGAACGTATGTTAAATGGACGTATTTCTTTATAAATTACTAGAGAACACACCGCGTTTCCTTTTGTAAAATTATACTTTTCAGGAAACCATTATTATCCAGGTAAATGCATCATTTGGTTTGTGTAATTTAGAAGATAATGAGTAGAACTGTACTGTAAAGCAAGTGAGAATATCAACTCTAGATTTTTTTTTAAAGTAACAAAACTAATTTAATGAAGTGCATAAATAAAGGGAAGAAGGAGCCAGTGAATGTATAATTTCATGTTGACTGAACATATAATTCCGCTGTTTGGTTTTTAACTGCAACGAATTAAAATAATTATGTTCAAGCGTTCAGATGAGAAAGGTGGTCACATGATCATTACCGCTGAGAGATAATTTAGAAAATGTGCTATATGAGGAAGTTTAAGCAATTTTCTAGTATTACTTGCCAAATATCATTTTTTATCCTTAAGGGGGTCCAGGACACAAATTTTCGAAAAAAAATTGTTGCATTAGCATTTTTTTTGTTCTTTTACGCTTAAAATGACGCTTAAATCATGTTTCTATCTTTATTAGAACAGGATAAATTATTATTTTTTTTGCAACATTCTAATAGTAGCCAATCGTTGTTTTAACCTGTAAGTGCGTTTTACTGCATGAGGGATTTTTTCCCCATTTCTCATTTTTCAATTGTTATAAGTCAAGAACCGTTAAAGATAAATGGTTGAAACTTGTAACATTTCTTTTTCAACTATTTTACTTTAATTTTGATTCAGAAAATTTGAAAAAAATATTTACTTTTGAAAATATGATTTTTTAAAAATAAGTTACATAATTTTTTTTGTAATTTTTAATCTAAATATTTTTAATTTCTTTAAAAATTAATATTTCAAAAAATGCTGACTCAAAATTAAAACTTATATATTTCTATTTAATTAAATGAAAAATTTTTAAAATTCGACAAATAATATTTCGAGTTATAAAAATTTTAAATTACCCTACTTTTATTAAAAATTTTAAATTTTTAAAAACTTTTTGAGAAATTTCATGATGTGATTTTGTTTACAAATTATATGGTTGACCATCACAAAAAATTCAAAATTTTAACCCAATAAATAAAAAATTTTTTTAAATGTTTCCCGGACCCCCATAAATGTGTTTCTGTGCGTTTATAAATAGTTATAACTGTGAAAATTTCTGGTTCTAGATTTTCCACTGTCTAAAGTATAACGTTCGTGGTGTCTCAGATTTTTGAAACTATTTCTAGTATGACAGGCAGTTGTTCCTAGGACATTAGTCATATTCACCATGGTTTTGTTGTCTATTTTATTATGAGAGCACATAAAGGTGAACCAATATTACTCCCTATAGGGAAATAGAACCCAAATATATTTTCCTTATACGAGGTTCGAACAGAAACCCACGATCAAGAAGTTGACGAAGCTATCTAACATACAATTTATTGAGATCTTATAAGTAACTCTAAGCAGATGTTGCAGGACAATTTTGTAGTGAAAGAAATGTGGAAGAAGGTTTCAAATCAATCAGCGGCACCGGCAAAAGACAGGAGTACCAAATTCGAAACACAGATTCGCATTACTAATATAAAAATAAAAATGTTTCGTGATCCATATGTAGATATTAATCAAAGTGAAGATATGTATGCAGGTTTTAATAATAGTAAGGTATAGCTTTTTTTAAGAAACCATATAACACAAATTCTAAAATGATACGCTTCACCTATGAGAATACCAGTTTATTTTCCGGTAACCTACTTTGGTTGCACAAAGTATCTTAGATCCTTCAAGGATAACTTTATTGGAATTTTTTGTTAATTTTTAAATTTTAAATTTTTAAAATTTTTTTCCGGTAGGCTTATGTTTATGGTTTTTTCTCCCGGGGTTCCTCATGTAGTAAGCAGGTTTTTCTAATGATTTCTTTGCTTTTCAGGTTAAAACTTAAAATATTATGCAAACGAGTATTAAGGATTTTGCCATAGGACATGGCTCGTCGCATTCCGTAACAAAAAGCCCTGCTGAACGTCTTATTCCGGGGAGTGTGGTGGTTAATAAGTTACCTGAACAACTTTTACGTTTATACAGAGGCTGTTCACACATTTTTTAGACGATGTATATTGTATTCACAAAACTAAATTACATAAAATTCTTGTGTTTTAAATGTTCTATTTGACATCCCTTATTCTGAACTATCTTTCGGCACCGCAATTTCCAGGATAATAATGCCTTTTGAAGTGTCAGAAGAGGTATTCTATCCCATTCCTCCTGAACAGCTTTCCAGAGTCCTGTAAGGGTTTTGGGACGACGTTTGGATAATGCAGATTTTAAAAGTCCGAAAGCACAAAAAATACATAGGTGATACATCGGGAGATTTAGTAGGGATATCAGTCAAGGGTATGGCCTTGATACCAGTTTTTTGTTCCATTTCTTTTAGGAAATGTACGGTGGATTTTGATGTGTGACTGCTAGCTTTGTCCTGATGGAGTCTCACAGATAGATGGCACTGTGGGTAAAGCGATGGTATTTCATTCAGAAAAATTGGCGATAAAATATGTTCTTGATAGTATTTGGAGTTAATCTTGATATTTTTTTTCCACTCTCTTTATTTTTAACTTGCCATTATAAGAAAAACCAGCAACAATCATGAATCCCTTAGAAAAACTTTCTTTCGATTCTTTGAACCATGTTCTTAAATTTTTTTCTCCCCTTTTATGATAATAAATGGCTCTTTTTTTGTTGCAGTCACTTAAATACACCCATGATTCATCTATTGTGACAATTGTTTTCCATTTTTCTTCGGATAAGTGTTTCTCATATAGAATTCTGCAGCGTGTCCTGTGTTCAGCGATATGATTTGGAAGAAGACGATGCACATTGCGTTTTTTCGCTTTCTTAAGATTTAAATCAACGTTTATCATTTTGTTTACAGTGGACACCGAACATTTTAATGATTTTGCAACTGTCCTTTGACTAGGGGGATTTTCTTTTAACATTAAACAACGTACCTTTGCAATAGTCGAAGATGTCTGTTTTTTCCTTGGATACTTGTTTGGAATTTTTGTCCCACTTGAGGCTCCAATTTTACGTTTTTTTCCTTTCTTGTTGACGATATTATCTATCGACACTTTAGATATCACAAAACCATGACTCTCACGTCGTTTGTGGATAACGGAGTATGCATATTTCTCTTCGGAAAGAGTCTAAATGTAGCTTTCGAACCACTGCTTTGTTATAAACGCCATTTTGAATAAAAACAAAACTTTCAAGCCGCAGACGATAATTTAGACTTTTAAAAACATAGTACAATTGCAATTATTTCTTTTGCAGCAAACGATTTTTTATTACCGCTTACCAAAATCGTCTAAAAAATGTGCGAACAGCCTCTGTATAACATAAATATTATAAAATATGCTAAATGTAAAGATAAAACGTGTCATGTGCCCTATGGTGAATAGTAGTCAAGTGGGGGTTGGTTCAGGCAATAGAGATTTCTTTTGTAAGTATAAGGGTTTAATTTACATTATAGAATGTCAAGAGTGTAATTTATGCTATATTGAGCGAACGGAGAATAAATTTAATAAAAGGGTTAATAGCCATAGGTCTGCAATCAGAAATTTTAGAAGACGAAGCTTCTTTAGATTATGAACTTTTCCACTTTCAAGTACACAACTTCGAGCAGGCTAAATTATATATTATTGATGAGATTAATGATTTAAACAAAAGGCTGGATTTTGAAAATTTATATATTTGTAAGCTAAAAACACTATTTCCGTACGGATTAAACAGTAAACTTAACGAGGAAGGGCCGATGAATTTGGATACTAACTGCGTTTATAAAAAAATCATGGTTATTGAACGGTTTAATGATAAGCATTCTAATTACACGGGTAAAAGAGGAAAGGGTAGCAATAGTTCAAAAACAAAATTGAAACTTTATGATCTCCAAAAAATTTGAAATCTATTTATTGAGTTTAAGAACATTAAAATAATTAAACACTATTTGTTCAACCAAAAAAATTCTGGCTTAAGGTGGTTAATTAAGCATCATTTATCTTCAATTAAATTTGCTCCGAGGTTTACAAAACTAATAATTTTAGATCTAATTAAATACAAGCTTAACTTGACAAATTTGGATGTAAAGAGGGGAAAGGAAGCAGGTGTAGAGTACCATACCATAAACTTTCTGGATAAAGATTTTGAGCACTTAAAACTACCTACTATTGTACACATTAATTCTAAATTACTACCAATAAAGGATTGTGGGAAAATCGCCATCGCTTTTAAATATAAAAAAACGTTAAGGGACCTAATCTCTAACTACAACTTTTATAGTCATAACTTAGGCAAAATTTCTAATACTGATTGTAATTGTCATATTGAGGAGTTTAAAAACTTTGTTAATCCTGCTTTGGGGCATATTGTAACTGGGGATCTAAATATTGTTAAAAATGTTAGGTTGAGGGAATTTTAAGTAAGGGCTCAAAATTTAGGGTAAGAAATAAGGTAAACTTAAAGAAATTATAAGTTCTATCACTAAATATTTAGATTATTTTGTAGTAAAGTATTTAGATTATTTTACGACTTATCTAGATTTAAAAATAAAAATTGAAAATAGCGAATTAAAAATTGGGATATATGATAAAAGATGAGTTTTTAACTTTGAGGTTATCACGTTTACCGATTTCCATAGCAAATTGAACTATAAAATTTATTATAATATCTTTTACTCACAACAAAACAGAATAAAAAAAACATACGTAACAACGCTGAAGATTTTTTAGAGACATGTAAAATTTTCGAGGACACTTCTTTAGATTATGAACTTTTACACTTTCAAGTACACAACTTCGAGCAGGCTAAATTATATATTATTGATGAGATTAATGATTTAGGCACCTAAACCTAAGTAAGAACAATTTCCCTAAAAATTTCGGCAATGTAAAAGTTTTAAAAAATGGCATTTAGACACGGGTATATTTTAAAGACGTTTAGGATAGGGTTTCTGTTTTCATTTGTTTAAACTTCAATGGGGTCTGGCGCTGTGGATTTGCTACAGTGACGTAACTACTGGGGTAAAATTGGCTACTGTTTCGCCATAACCGTCACCTACGGAATTAGGGAATGAATGCATCTTTAGCTTTTCCTTAGGATTGTATGTTTACTTGCTTGTATGGTGCGTTGAGCCCTTAGTGTAAGTTGCCTGTGTCGTTTCATTTTCTTTTGACTAAATGTTTCAATGGGGATCTCGGGGCGTTGGGATGTCTTTTGGTTATACCTGCATCCTATTCAGAAAGTTCCCCTTGAGGTAACTGATTTGGTTAGGCTCCCTGATGACGAGACCAGTCGGTTACCTCAATTTCTGGTTCAGTTCCGATACTACTACAGAATCTTGCCTCTGGTGCGTGGAGCCCTGAGTGCTTGATTTCTGTTTGTTTTTTGTCTGCATTCTTCTTATAATTATCTAGCTCTGATGGATTATTTATTTTTTAGTTATATTTTATCCTTCAACAGAATAACACATCCTGGAACAAAAAGGTGGCATTAAAGAAGCGCTGACAGAGAAAAAAACATTCCTGTCCTCTCATAACTATTCTAAAATCGTGATTGGTTCGGAGTTATTTCTTTGCCTTTCCCAGAGTGAAAACTCTAAAAATTGGAACTATCACGGAACTCTCGACATACACTCTTAAGGCTGCTGTGTACTAATCCTATTGGATTATCTCAATTCAGTGTTAACCTATGGAGAAAATATGTCCACTATTTATAACAACAGAAATGCAGATAATCCAATAAAAACGGTATTGATAGATAGCCTGAAATTTTTGGCCCCTTGCAACACGATTAACCCTTTCAGTCCCAAAAGTTTATTACTCATTCTAAAAATATGAAATTCCTGAAATGTACTCATTTTATATCCAGTATAAAGGAACTGAAAGAAAAAAAATGAATTTATTAATCAAAATTTTAAATTATTCCAAATGGCATCATTGGGAATTAAGTAGTGCATGAGTTAAACATAGAGTTGATGTCATTTGGAATCATTGGGAGTTGATGCTAGGGGGGAAAAAGTAAATATTTTAATATATTTTTATCTATACATGTATCTGAAGCAAATAATATATTTTAATGAATAAATAATATATTTTAATGAATTTTAATAATGTATTTCAATAATATATTTTAATTTATTTTACATGAATTTTTTTAAAACAATTATTAATTTTGTTAAGACAAAGTGATACATTGCATTTTTCACACATTATTCTGGTGTACTATTTGATACATAGTTTGTATCTTCTTTTTCCTTCTATATGAAGAGGTCAATGGCCTAAATTGTCAAATCTGACATCAGCAATCGGATTTGCTTATCCATTAGGTCTACACCACCCATCCCTTTGTTATAGACATCAACAATGTGTGGTCTTTTTACATCAATAAAGCTTTTCGAAGGAACAGACCAGCTTTTTACACTCTCCACAGGTTCCACTCCACAAACGATAAAAATGACAGTGACACATTTATTATCAAACCATCTTACAGTTGTAATGTTTTTATCGTCTGTTGTATAATCGTAGCTTCCACGTCCAGAATCTTTCAAATTTTTCTCATCTTTAGAGAATGGAAAGCCATTTTTCGAATTTTTGGGAATTCTATTTTCTTTAACAGTTCCTGCCATTAGTAAATTGCAAGCCTGAAGTTGCACAGCTAGGTAGTATGATGCGAACCAATTGTCAACAAAAAGTTTATGATTTTTATTTCGTGGTACTGTCTCTGCCAAGCGTATTACAACATCACCACTTATCCCAATCTTTGTCTTCTCAGCTAATTTGGAAGCAAATCAGTAGAAGTACCCTTATATTCAAATAATGCAATTAAAGTATTAAAATTTTGTACAACCATGTACCACAACCGCTAGTAATCGTAAATAAACATTTAGAGGTGTTAAGTTTCCCACCCCATTGATAACTCCCAGTGATGCCATTTGGAATCACTAGTTTTTGGAAAAATACACTGCTGGCCACCCAAATTGCAACACCAAGAGAGACAAGAGATATCACAACAAAATTTATTTTGTAGATAACATGTTGACCAAGTATCAAATGATTAAATTTATAGACTTCTGTGAAGTGTGGTTCCCGCCAAAATCAGTAGCCAGAGTAGCCGCCATTGTTGGAGATCACCGCTGCCACACGCCTCGGCATTGATTCAAAGAGACTTTGGATGAGTTCTTGGGGTACAGCAGACCAAGCAGCTTCCACACGTTGCCAAAGTTGATCTGCTGTGGCAGCTGGGGATTTAATATGGATCAATCGTAGAGCAACCATGGACCACATGTTTTCTATCGGTGAAAGATCCGGAGAGCGAGGCGGCCAGGGAAGCAATTCAATCTGGCGATTGACGAAGAATCATTGGACAATGCGTGCCACGTGTGGTCGCGCATTATCCTGTTGAAATATGGCTGTGGGCAAGCCCTGAAGATAAGGAAGGACAATTGGCTCCAACACCTCGGAGATGTAGCGCTGGCTGTTTAAATTACCGGCAATGCATACTAGAGGTGCACGAGAGTGATATCCAATACCGCCCCATACCATAATACCCGGTGCAGGACCAGTGTGGCGGTGCATAACGCAGCTGTTCAGCATCCTCTCTTCACGGTGTCTCCAGACTCGAATGCGACCATCGTGGTGTTGCAGACAGAAGCGTGACTCGTCAGTAAAGACAATTTCATTCCATTCTGCCGTCCACATCCTTCTGTCATCACACCATTGGCGGCGGAGACGTCTGTGGTTCTTCGTCAAGGGTAGACAAAGCAATGGACGTCTTGCGGACAGACCACTCTGCTGTAAACGGCGTGGAATGGTACGCGCAGACACTGGATGATGCGTTACAGACTGCATATGCTGTGCTATGGTTCGTGATGTGACTGAGCGATCCGTCACTACCATGCGCACAATTTGCCTGTCATCACGTGAAGTGGTGCGCTGATGTGGATGCGATCGAACACGCCGGTCCGTCGTACCCTCCTGCATCCAACGATCACATATCCGCATTACAGTTGTTTGGTTTCGTCCAACACGACTACCGATTTCCCTGAAAGATAATCCACAATCTCGGTAGACCACTATCCTTCCTCTGTCGAACTAGGATACTTAATCAAAACATGATCGCTGTTTTCGACGAGGCATAATTGATCGATTTTTTAAAAAAACCACAAGAAAAACACAATTGCCGAACTTGAAATCGTTAAAATCTCCAAGCCTTAAATAGCGGTTTGAAGTGGCGCCACAGGCGCGCGTGATGTGCGTCTGCGCTGAAATTCTAATCATTTTCATATCTCACCTCCGCTAATGCATGTTGTAAATTTCATGTTATTTGCATGTTTCCTTCAGGGTGTTGCATTTACAGTGGCCAGCAGTGTATATAACAAAAATTTCGGATAATATGTTTTAATAAATTGCCAAAATATGATTTTTACATATATTTAAAAATGATAAGAGACTAATTTAAACATTATTATTTTCTTAATTACATCTGAAATGAAATTGATTTTAACTTGCTTTTAGATTTCAGTTGACACTCAAACATCAAATATTTCTTCCTTTACTGGAATAGTGCTGCAATCTATTGTGTAAAAGAAAAAATAACTTTAAATAGCAAAATGTACAAATATTTTAATAAAATTTATTTGATATCACTGGCAATTCTGGCGGCTGAGAAAAAAAAAATGTGAATATCATGATTCCAATTTTCATGACTGGGAGTGAAAGGGATAATTTTATGAATTTCGGCCACCAAAAGAATTTATGAGCGTTTAAGAGACACTATACCAGATTTTTTCCTCGAATAATTGAAATATTAAAATATTATTTGCATTTTTTTTAAATACGAAAAATGCCCCAAGGTGTAAAATTTCTTTCTCTATTACGGAGTACAGTTTATTTTTTTTAAATCTTTAATCCAAGTCGTCAATCCTTCGACACATTTTCTCTGTAAGTTAACATGGAGTTGAGTGAATTCAATAGGGTTAGCCCACAACATCCTTAACAGATTTATAGACGTTAACTTACAGAAATGCTTCCCGGTATGAGAGATCCGGCAGGGAATGGGTGTGAGTTATTAAAGGATTTACTTAGTGGTAGACTCAAGACATTCTGTCCATTGGTTTAGTAAATGGGTTGCTTAGTTGAGAGCGTTACGGTAATCATTCGCTATATGATTGATAATTAACCATGAACTTACAATTTAAAGGTCAAAATGAGTGGCGACAAACGGCAATGACCTTGAACCCACAGACTCTGAAACCAAACATCAGCTCCCTAGCCATTCGGTTGTCGTACATTTGTAAATGGAATCTAAAAAGTCATTCCTTAATACATTAAAGATAAGGACCATTTACGGATTCTTCATTACACTGCCTGTCAGCTTATTCATTCAACAATTCATATGAAAGTTTTATTATGAGAGCAAAACTCATGTCTTCACTCATGATAACACAAAATTAATTTATAATGTATAATGATATGCTTCATGCATTACTTATGTTTTATCAGAAAGCTCCTATTTATGAGTAAACATATAAATCCATCCTTATATAAATTAATGATTGCAAAACACAATAGAGTAGTTTAGATTAATCTTAGTACTTGAGTTAGATGTTTTACACGTTTGGAAGAAATAGAAATATCTCATTTATGCTTTGTGTGTAAATCAACAACTTAAGTAAAAGTCGAATAGCAAATTTTAATGATAAAAAAATAATTTTATAAAAATTGTATTATTGGGATTAAAAATTATGAGATATTTTTAAAAAATGACGTGTGTATAGATAACAACGTGGAACCACTAAAGTACACTAATGGGCCCAAACTAGTAATTGTGTTTAGAATATAGAAATTTGAATTCGTATTGGAACATTCTCTAAATCTACAGTCCTTATAATGAGAACTTCTATGCAGATTAGTAGTCAAAATTATTGAGACTATTATAAGGTAATCATATAACATAACTTTCATTACTTTTGAAGCACTCTTCTTCGAGGATTCTTTAATAAACTGCATCTCAGTCAAAATACAATAGGTATCAAAGTGGCAAAGTAAAAGTAAACTCAACTACTAAACATAGAAGTGTTATATATTTAGGCTTGATAAACTTCAAATATACAGGGTGTTCGACCGAGTAATTCAGTGGGGTGATAGTAGGCATCAAGAAGAGCAATAATCACATAGGAATGTATGACCGGAAACGCAAACATGACGCTGGAGGGCGCTGTTTACATAATCGGACCATACCTCTTACCAACCCCACTGGATGGCCGGAAATATTGCATTTTTCTGGAGGAGGTAGAAAACTCAAAAACAGAACATAATCACATAGGAATGTATGGCCGGAACCGTAAATCTGATAAGCTAGAGGATAAACAAAGATGCAGAAATGAAAAGTCACCATTTCTGCATCTTTTTTTATCCTCTAGTTGACCAGGTTTGCGTTTCCGGTCATACATTACTATGTGATTATTGCTCGTCTTGATGTCTACTATCACCCGTTTGAATTTGTCGGTCGAAATCGGCAACACCCTGTATGTTGTATATTTTTTGAAAGACCCTATTTGCACATTTGTATAGATAAAAAAAGAACAATGAAAGTACTGTCAGATATGAGCCATTCACAAGCTAAATCATTTAAGCCCATTTTTGATACTTTTGAAATTATTCTGTCAAAACACTTGTTGTACTCCTAACTTTTAACATCCATAATACATTTCCCAAATAATAAAGATTAATACCACTAAATGACAAAATTATTTTTGGCTATCGAAAAATAAATAACTCTTTTCAGAAACCAATCAAATAAAGTCCATACTCTAATGTAAATCGTTGCAATAATGCAATTCAAACGCAGAAGCACGTACTTGACGATAACGATAAATCGTTTAGTCTTGTTTCATCATGAACAAAGTAAAATAAATTAGTCAGTTACAGTCTAACTCCTGTAGAAGTAAGTTCCAGTGAATTATTAAACAATTATTCCAATTTTTTTCTGTAGTAAAAAATAATAATTTGAAGACTGAATTGGATGTTATTACTTTTTTTCTTGCCAAATCGGTTAACACCCTTAGTCACGTCAAAATTGTAATAATAACAATGATTACTCCAAGGCTTGGTCGTTATCGTGCTGCCCCGATCATAGGAAGCAATGCTGCCTCACCTAAATGGTGTTTCCATAACAAAGTAGTCACCAATACTGCGGTAAATTAGCATATGCGAATGCCTCGCGACAAAATGCTTCCGCATTAGAAAACAAAAAAAAAGAAACAAAAAAGATAATACATTCTACAATGTTTATTTGAATTTATATTTTCAGGGGAATAAAAAGAAACAATGAATTTCATTTTGTCACTTTTTCCACTTTTTGTGTTATGGACTTAGCAAATTTGGAAAATGAGCGGCTCATGAATTACTAGAATTCAAATTAGACTAAACAACTTGAATTTTGCATCATCTTACAAGTATTATCTCACAAGGTAATACAAAATCAATCAATCAATGTATTATCAATATATTATCTTACAAGCCAATGTATTATCTTACAGATCAACCTATTATCTTACAAGCCAGCAAGTAATGAAAAAATTTCATTAATAGCATGCAAGCAAAGCTCAAATTAGTAACATATAAATGGGAATTCAAAGATAGTGGTTCATGAACTACAAATTTTCACATCTGACATACGGTATCAGCAAATATATACTGTAATGTAATATTTTTAGAACAATAGTGTTAATGAATAACCATTTAGTTATTTAACTCAAACTGAAGAGGTTTGTGTGAATGAAACACTATGCTGTAAAGTAGGGGATATCTTGTCAAGTGAAGTAAGAAGTAAAGTAACTGAGAACGCGATTGAAAGAGGGGTTTTATGCAATTACATGAACCTACTAAAAGCGTGATCTATCTTTTTCCGAATTTATGAATAAAAAATGACGATTTAAAGATTTAAAATCTAATTACACAGACATTAAACTATGCAATGCCATATAATTTTGTATAAAGTAGAACCAATCTAGATCTTGAGAAAAAATTGCATAATTTGAGAATGAAATGCATCCAAAGTATTAAACATTATGAATTTCATATATCAAAGGCACACAAAATTACGAAAACTTCCCAATATTTCTGATTTTCTGAATTTTATTTACTAAATGAATCAGAAAAAAAATGTAAAAAAAAACCTGCTACGAATATAAACCAGGGTTTCCCAAAGTGGGAGATACCGCCCCCCGGGGGGCGGTGGAACAATCTAGGAGGGGCTGTAGTAGCCTTGCGTGAGAATTGGGGGGAGGTGAACGAAAATAGGCGGCGGTGAAAGCATAAAGAAAGAAGACGAGACAATTCCAAAACATTCCGCAGAAACTGGACACAGAGTATACGGGAAAGACCTAGGCGGGAAACAATCATACATTGTGATACTTGTTACGTATCCAGTAATTTAATTTTCCATTTTTGGTCTACTGAGCAGCTTGAGAAGTACCCTTCATTGTATACTTTGCACCATTTGTACTTCCATTCTCTCCGTGCTGTTGTATTAAACATCAATCCTTGAGAGATTTTCTTTCTCAAATGCGGAGGCATATGTCGTTTCTAGACATTCGTCCGAATCTGAATTACCGGGCAGACAACGTCTTGCAGACACTAGACCAATAGTGGTCAACATCGAATGCTGACATAGGCGTAGCGTGCTTCTAACTTTTTTTTTTGGGGGGGAGACATGAATCGTATTCACTTAGGGCCCTTTTCAGCGCATTGACTACCGGACGGTTCTTAAAATATGAAATATTATGATTTTTTGAAATTGAATAACAATAGAATTGCTGTTTGAGTAGTATTCAAAAGTTATACAATGAGAAAAATAAATATGATATAAATAAAATGTGAAAAAATATATAGCATTTAATTTTATTTATGGATCATATCATTGTTGAAAACCATGTTAAGGCTAAAGATAAAATTGGAATCTTCGAATTCGCAGTTTGAAAAAGCGGGAAAAATCAACTTTCTTAAAAGTTTTCTACAATTTCCTGATTTTAACTGAACTTCTATTAGCACTTTAATTTAAGTTGGGGGGGGGGCTGCTCCGATGCTATGCCTATGATTGCTGATGGCCGCCCTAATTCACACCGCAAGACGTATGGTCATTCATTAAAGGGGAAACCATATAGGCAGCCAGTACTACCCCCTACAAACCGGTCCCGTAATTTAGAACGGAGTCAAGCGACGATACCAGAACACTTGACCCCGCACCTCGAGAGGTAAATTTGAGAACTTAGAGGAAATTGCAGCTACGACAGATTTTACGTGTACCAGCCGCCATAAGTGTACATGGTGGTGCATTTGTAAGCGACCGGCATCAAACCAGCAAACTTCAGATCACTAGCTCGACGCCTTTTCCAAACGGGCCACCACACCCTTATCCTGGACAGACAGAGTCGCATGTTCCATCACTGACAGCTTTTCCTTGGGGCAAGTGTTGATATTTGGTGATGAGTAAGGGATAATTGGCAACAATGGGGTGAGATCCCGTTGACCCTCACTACCGTTACTTTCTACCCCTCGAGTGACTGCTTGTTGAGAAATCAAATCTTGGTAAATTGCACCATATAGTAGCATGTTCCATCACTGACAGCTTTTCCTTGGGGCAAGTGTTGATATTTGGCTATGAGTAAGGGATGATTGGCGACAATAGGGTGAGATCACGTTGACCTTCACCACCGTTACTTTCTACCCCTCGAGTGACTGCTTGTTGAGAAATCAAATCTTGGTAAATTGCACCATAGAGTCCCATGTTCCATCACTGACAGCTTTTCCTTGGGGCAAGTGTTGAGATTTGGCTATGAGTAAGGGATGATTGGCGACAATAGGGTGAGATCACGTTGACCTTCACTACCGTTACTTTCTACCCCTCGAGTGACTGCTTGTTGAGAAATCAAATCTTGGTAAATTGCACCATAGAGTCGCATGTTCTATCACTGACAGCTTTTCCTTGGGGCAAGTGTTGATATTTGGCTATGAGTAAGGGATGATTGGCGACAATAGGGTGAGATCACGTTGACCTTCACTACCGTTACTTTCTACCCCTCGAGTGACTGCTTGTTGAGAAATCAAATCTTGGTAAATTGCACCATAGAGTCGCATGTTCCATCACTGACAGCTTTTCCTTGGGGCAAGTGTTGATATTTGGCTATGAGTAAGGGATGATTGGCGACAATAGGGTGAGATCACGTTGACCTTCACTACCGTTACTTTCTACCCCTCGAGTGACTGCTTGTTGAGAAATCAAATCATGGTAAATTGCACCATAGAGTCGCATGTTCCATCACTGACAGCTTTTCCTTGGGGCAAGTGTTGATATTTGGCTATGAGTAAGGGATGATTGGCGACAATAGGGTGAGATCCCATTGACCCTCACTACCGTTACTTTCTACCCATCGAGTGACTGCTTGTTGAGAAATCAAATCATCGTAAATTGCACCATAGAGTCGCATGTTCCATCACTGACAGCTTTTCCTTGGGGCAAGTGTAGATATTTGGCGATAAGTAAGGGATGATTGGCGACAATAGGGTGAGATCCCGTTGACCCTCACTACCGTTACTTTCTACCCCCCGAGTGACTGCTTGTTGAGAAATCAAATCTTGGTAAATTGCAGTAAACAAGCATGTATCTAGATTTAGTTGAACTTTAAAGTGTAATAGCAAAATGTATTTATAACTCCCTTTTTGAATTGAGACACAAGGGATGCCATAAAATTCCTTATATGATTATTTAGTAAGTATTACATGTGACGGTGTAGCAGTTCTAAAGGGTAAGAAGGAGTAACAAAGGGTGGAATGAATGAGAGATCGATTTTCATATTTGATAGTTTGGCACAGCTCTAATCACAGACTCTAAATATCAGTTAGTGACACTGTTAAATCTGTTTCCAGTACTGATAGATTCAAATCATTTATTGATAAGTTTGTATTGTACTAAGTATCTTGGAAAATGCTAGATAACTAAGAGAGTGTGCGAGTTAGCTGGATTGAAAAAGAACTAGTCGTATTTTGAGAACGCGATGGGTTGCCTGAAGTTTTTGAACAGTTTCTGCAGTTTGGAATAACCAATGAGACTTTGGTGAAACATTTTCAATATGTAAACACTGATTTCACGAGAGATCCAAAGAAAGATGTACATATGAAGTATTAGAAAAGGAGTTACAAAAACGTAATTTATCCTAGTTTTAGGATTTATATGTGATGCGCTTCAAGAATTGAGAGAATCAAACTTGAATGCTATTCCCGAATGAGAAATCCGCTGTGTAACTTTCCTTTTTTACAGAGTTTGAGATGTCGTTTCTCCCTCCTGCGTCGTTCAATTTTTCTTAAATGCTAATCATTTGCATATTCCAGGCATCTTCTTCTTTTCTTGCGAATTTGACGTTTGTATCATCCTCCTTCATGGTGTATGGTGTTAAAATTTTAATGGCCAGCAGTGTATTTATGAGAAAAAAATAGTGTCAGAAAGCTATTACTTTTAAAAGTTATAATGTCAACTGTTCCAGTATCTTCAAGCGAATGCGAACGAAGATTTTCACAAATTTGATTGTTAGTCCAACTAGAGCTTCTTTGTTGACGAAACTATTTCAGTCAACTTAATCGATTCCAAAAGTGACATAGCCTACTATTTGAGAGACTTGTTTAATAGATTCAATGGCGTAAATCAAAAACTCCAAGGCGATGAGCTGAATTTAATAAAAACATAAACCGTGATTTCCGCGTTTGTGGCAAAATTTCTATGAAAAAAATAGGAAGAGAGGAATTTAGTCAATTTTCACATTTATTAACAGTAGAAAAACACGATGAAGACATGCTGATCTATTGTCCCCATTTGGAGGCTCTCCATTCTGAATTCAACCAACGGTTTGAAGGCATTCTTAAAATGAACATACCCGATTGGGTTATGGACCCTTTTTCAAGAAGAAACTCAGAAGAAGCTTTAAAATTACAAGAACTAATAGAAGTAACAACATATTAAGAATTTAAATTTAAGCACAGCCATCAACAGTTCTGGCTGTAAAAAGAGATTCCGACACTTTACCTTGGGTTATGGATTGTGGTACAAAAATTTTTAATAACATTTCCTTCATCCTATTTAGTGGAAAGTGGGTTCATTGTGGTCACAAATATGTTAACTAAAGACAGTAACCGACTGCAAACTGCTAATCGCGGTGCCTTAAGCAAGCTGCTTTCTAAATCAGAGCCAAATATAAATAATTTGATTCCTGTGCACCAAGTTCATTCTTCTCATTATTTTTACTGTTATTTACTAAACGATTATAATCCTTCGTCACCTTGATTTTCTGCGTGTAATGCGAATGTAACTATGATTCATTTTAATAAATAATTTTATAATATTAAGCTTCAAGGTGTCTTATTTACAACGACATATTTCTTTACTATGTTCTATATAGGTAGAAAATATAAACATAAAAGGCCAAAAATTTGTCATTGTATGTCTGTTTACTCGCATAGAAAGGTAAATTTCCAGGGGGGGCGGTGAGCAATTTTTTCTCTGAAAAGGGGGCGGTAGGCCAAATAAGTTTGGGAACACCAGGTATAAACAATGAGTACGTTTAATTCCTCAAATCTGATGGAGATTCCCTACAAAGGTCGAAAAAATATTACAATGTAATCTTTTCGACCAACTGAGCCTTCAAACATTTTTGGACATCTACATATAGCAGAAAATTACTAAAGAACGCTTCAATTAAAAGACTATATTTTAACTTCTGGTTATTTAAAATGGAATATTCATAAGATGACGCATTTCTCAAATTAAGGAAGACACGATATAGTATCCTGGGATTTTATCTGTCAGGTAAAGTAACACACGCAGTTAATAATTCAACTGGAAAAAGCTTTTGGGGGTTGAATGCTGTTATTACGATTTGGTGGTATGCGAAAAACAGACTATTAAATGCGAATGCGATATTATATTTATGATGATAATTCTGAAATTGCTATTAATACATCATCAAGAGGTTTTCGTGATATTTTTATGATTTCGAAAATTTCCTTTATTAAAGAATAGGTTTTTTTATGTGGCGGGGGATACTCAGTTTTCATTCTAATGTTTGATATGAGAAAGATTTAATCTTGTACAAATTTCTAGATCTGATGATGGTAATAAAGAATATTAGTCAGCAAAAAAATTTATTGAAGGTACTGTTTGGAATAATGGAGCTAGGGAAAAACCAGTAAACTCTCAAACTAAAGAGGTATTTTGAGTGTCAGATCATGTGAAAAATACTGTAGGACAAAGCCTCTTCTATTAGGTGAGGTAAAAGATGTACCGAAAATGTGACTTTAGGTGTAATGTAGCAATGATGAATTTGTTACATGTTACATTTATGTTACATATTACATTTATGAATATGAATGATAAAATAAACAGGTTGTTGTTTCTCACGCCGCTGGCCGGAATTTATTCCATACCAGGTTCATATAGGCTACGGGCTGATGTGTGCGGCTCCGGTATATTTTAAATAGCACCACAAGGGGGGTCGAAGTCCGTCTTAGCTAGTTTCCACCTCAATTTTGACCGATCACCCCCTGAGGCGACATCTGGGGGATCGTACCCTCTCCCACCCTCTCTGATCTCATAGAGGGACTTTCCGGTTTAAGGATTTAACGTGCCTATATCTGGACTAGACACGGGGGTATTTAATGGCATTTGTTGAGATTCGATCTGAGTCCCCCTCAGCATCGAAAGCTGACGCGCTACCACTAGGCTACCTCGAGGCCAGAAAAAAACAGGTAACATTAGTTAATGAAAAAGTATATGATGCTTAAGGGTAAGAAAGGAAATAATAACAATAAGGGAATAGAACATTACTGGGGGTGGCGCATTTACTTTATTTCAAAAGACTTATATGGCTGTTTGTAATAATTTACTGTGAGTGAATATTTCACGGCGCTAATACGATTGTAAAGATAATTATCTAGTTTTCATTATAAATTACTGTAAGAACTAATGACATTAAAAGACTGACACAAACTACATTAAAAATAGGCTTTATGAGGCAAATGCAGTAAAAGACAAATACTCTTGAATATTGTTATTTCAGTGAAGTACAGCATGAAATTCCGTTAATAGAAACTTCTCTGATTCTCATAAATTGCTTCTCTGCAAATGCAAACTACATTAACATTTGAATTATAATGCTTACAAACTTCGTGTTTGCAGTCAATAAACGGATATATGCTCACAAAATATGTACAGTCTACGTAGAAATGCAGGAAATTACGATTATAATTAATCAAATTTCTATCTTTCCATTAATAGCAAGAAATGATTTTGAAGCATATTTCGATCGCAGTCACGAAGATTATTAAAAGCTTAAGATGCATACTAATCTTGATTAATTTTAGGTTAAACATGAATAAAATTTTGATTATTGAATTATTAGTTATTGATATCACGAAGCTTTCAAATATATTTAGTGGTTACATCTTGTTAATGCGACAAATATTGACTTAAACTTTTATCGATTGCCGTCAGGGGAAATCAGTATAATTTACATTTTACTTCTCTCACAATATTAGGTTTTGAATTTTTTATGATTAATTGACTCTGATGTCGTGAATCCATTTCTAATATACTCGTATAATAAGAGCAATATTTAATAATCGATTTCATTCATACTGAAATGCGTTCTCTGGTACTGCAAAAGATAAATTCTCCTAAACAGATACCTAAAATATTTGCACACTTTGAAATATTAAACAAAAACATTAAGATGAACATCTATGAATTTACAGAAAGAAGAAGAAATTGTTTTAGTTGACAATATGTATGGAGGAAGCATGGTTTGCATGGGTGGAGTCACAATTGCAAATGTAAAAACTTCCAGTTTCCAAGGCTACCTGGTAAGTTGGAGGTGTATATATTTGCAATTTATGTTAACGTTAATTTTGAAGCCGCATATCTTAGCCACCAAATACAGAATAACACTTCTTTAAATCAATCCTTTACGATGCGGTTCAATAGCCTAAGATACTTTTCCTGAATGTATAACTCCTTTCCTAATGTAAATAATTGTTTCACCAAAAGTACTATGATTAATCTTAATAAGTCAACCTTAGCTTCCCTTCTGAAGGCTTTTATCTTTATGTTCCTAGTTTCAACAATTAATAAAATTCAAACAGCGAAACAAGTCCTCAATCTATTCAGTGTTAGACAGATCATGGATAGTGAGTTCGAACGGAGACTCTAAATTACGCTTAGCATATAGATAGGATTATATTGTTACCAATATGAGTATGTATCATGTTTTCTAAGTCAGGTCTTCAAAGAAGACATCCTGGTGAAGAAGTATATCATGTTCGAAGAAAATCCGATGCTTCTAGTTTTTCCTAGTTTTCTATTCTAGAATGCAGATTATTTCGGTATTAAGTACATACGTGACGTTTTTAACTTCTTACATAGGGTGACTAACTCGAAAAAAAGTGCCTGAATATTCTGTAATAACTCTCGCTGGGATGAAACAGTGTCAGCCAATAAAATACCCTACACATCTTGTCGTATGTGTAATTGATTGCATTTCATGCGATTCTGGAAGTGATCTTCGTTTATTACCAGACACATTTCGACGCGGAGATCCATGTTCCTGAACATATTTTCAAGGAAATCGAGGGGAATAGCATCAATGCGCCATTAGAAGTTTTCCTTCAAATCTCCCAAAGGGCGAATCTTGTTCCAAAAGACTTTTCCCAAAGGAAGAAGTCTGATGGTGGCATATTCAGTAATCTTGGTGGTCAAAGTCCATTTGACATTTTCCTGTTGCGGAAGAAAGTCTCTATTTGCTCCATACTTCACGCCGATGTATGATATGTTCCATCTTGCTGGAAGTAACTTTCCGTTAACTCGTGATCATCCAGTTGATCCACGAACTTTTGTCAAAGAAAATTAGACCTATGATACGCAACCAAGACATCGCACACCACACACCCACTTTTTGGTCATGGAGCATGTTTGGTGAATGGAAAAAGTATTTTCAGCGGCCCATATAGGGTTGTTTTGCTAGTTAACATAACCCGACAAATGGAACCACACTTCATTCAAGAACCATGTGATATGATGTGCCATCTACTGAGGAGCACATTATATGTTGCTTCGTGCAGATTGCTTCGTCCTATAGAGAGAGTTGTTGCAGAATATTTGAGGCTTCAGTACCCGAAATATTCTGTACTAACTCTCAAATATTTTAGCTAATATTTGAGAGTTATTGCAGAATATTTCGGGTGAATCACTCTATTTAATACTTAATGAACATTTTAATAAATGTTCATTAAGTATTAAATAGAATAAATAAATAAAATTATTACATGAATACATTATCACAAAGATATAAATATAACAAAGGTATAACAAAGGTATAAATATTTGCGATGTTTTCCAGATCTTCTGAATATTTTGGTTAATTATACCTAGTAGATCAAAGGTAATTGAATTAAGAATAAAATTTTCAGTACTAGAAAAGAATTTGGGATGATCGGTGAATCATATGCAGTCATCAAGCTTAGAATAACCTGCTATTGTGATTTTAAATAATACCATATATGATATTATATACATGCGTACACATCTAGTTGATTACATCAGAAGGGAATGACAGTCTTGTCAAAGGACTCCAGATTTTCACATCTGCTGCTCTTAAAAAAACCGATTTTTTCAGCATATTAGAATTACTTCGCCGGAAGTCCGAGTTAGAAAACTGTATACATCGTTCCCCGCTTTCTTTAATGAGAATCGATCAATTTCTAACACCCGAAAAAAATATTTTCATCATGCCCACCTGTGCTTAAAACAGGTTAAATACATATTTTTAAAAATAAATATGTAGAGAAGAAGTCTATTTAAAAAAAGCTCACATTCCATTCATCTAAAATTATCCGATAAAAGTCCATATAAATATTTGTACAAGCCTGTTCTGTTTTGACCCTTTTCTGGTTTGCTGCCTAACTCGTGTATTTTTGGGGAGGGGAGACGGGATAACTTTTTATGTAGTTTAGCCCAATATTAGAAACGACTATCTTTTATATGATAGGTTAATAAATGCGAATCAAAGAAAAATAATTTTTAATGTGAACAGGTTAGATTTTCCATAATTACTGAACTGTTTAAAACTTTATTAAACAAGGCTGCTCGAAATTTTAGCACTTTTTTCTCTTCAATTTATAACTTAAAGAGTCCGCGTTTCAATTTCCCGAGTTTGCTTGTTTTTCCTTTTTTCTAAATGGGGATTTGGATGCCCCACATTCTCTCTAAAACACATGTTCTAGGAATAGCAGAAGGCTAAAGAGACATCGGCTCTGTTTTGGTATTGAAGTACCTTGGAAGGGGGCTAAAAGGACAACTAGCAACTTCCAGTTTTAAAATCTCAGTAAAAAAATGGATGATTTAATACCAAAACAGAGCCAATGTCCTAAAAGAACTTTAAACCTCATTTTCTTCAGCTGATTACTTTTTTAAGATGATATATTCTTTTTGCGATGTTTTCCAGATCTTCTGAATATTTTGGTTAATTATACCTAGTAGATCAAAGGTAATTGTCGTTTATTTTATATCTATACAGACCCATTAGAGTATTTGAGACGATAACTAGGGCTATTATTTATATGCTTTGTAAGATCTAATCTGTATCTATACTAGTGTCCCATTAATTCTTTATGTATTTTATTTATGTTTTTGTGTCTCTTTATTATTTCTGTGCTCTGCCCCTGGAAATAAATAAAATTATTATTTGAATACATTATCACAAAGGTATAAATATAACAAAGCTGTTCTTTATAGTTTTTTAGTAAATGATATGTAAGTAATTAAATGCAAAATTATCTCCAACTCATTCAATTAAATTTTTCCTTTAACAGAAAACTATTATATTTTTATGTTTATAATGATTTTAAAAGAAAATTAGCAACTATTAAATTTGCGCAGAAAATATTCTAATATTATCATTTATATGGATGTATTCTTCACAACCAAAATTTTAATTCGCGTTTTTGAAATTTTCCATTCATTTGGTTTTGCTCGGCTTAAAATAGACGTAATATATTTCAAGAAAAGAAGATGAATATGAAGGAAATAATACAGCTTTCATCTTTTCAAATTACGCTAGAAATACTCAAGACATGCTGACGTCATTAAGACGCTCTTTCGACTACAGATGTCGTTGATGAACAGATTCTCCGAGAATATGTCCGATTTTATATGCATATGACATGCAAATGAAGATTAAAGCAAAGCTTATGCACTCCACCTAGTTTTCTTTATGAAGCTCACGCTAACGCAAAAGAAAATATTTTCATTAATATTCTTAAGTTAGAGCAGATAAAAACCGCTTTCAAATAAAACTTTTAAAGCTTTGAATTTCGTCGCTTGAAAAGTTGAATTGGAAATTATAATAACGCAAGCAAAATCAACGGGGATAGGCAATTCAGAAGACTTTTGAACAAGAAAAAAAAATTGGCGAAAAGTGATTCAGATTTAATAGTGAGTGAATCATTAAGTCATATGTCAGAAACATTGAACTATAAATGCTGATTAAAATTTGCACACATTACAAAATAGATTATAGAAATTTTTTATACCTCAGATGAATCTGAAAAGGAAATTAATGTGTCATTATTTTACTCTTATATCATTTTGGTTGATTTTTCTTTTGTTAAAATAATTATTTAATCCATTTATGAGGTTGGGTACATTTGTTTACACAAAATCGCTCTTTGGTCAGGATAGTATACTAATCTTTACATTTAAGAAATATATAAAGATCCCATAAAAAAGCTCATGTTGTAATATAAATTATAAGCATTTTATAAATATTTTATCTAAATCTTTAAACAAAGGATCTAGTAATAAAGGGTTTGAAAACATGCAAATATTTTCCATATTTGTCATGGACACAATTTTATATTTTTGCAATTTATAAAATAATAAACCGAATTTCTTTTGTTAGATGTAGCGATTGCTAAGGTTAGGTTTGGCCACAATAAGCCCTTTTGCAAATATATGATAAACACAAAGGGCTTTTCGCAAAACCACCCATTAATATCTTGGACATGATTTATATATTGCTGCCAGAAACATTAAATTTGTCATATATAAAAATATGATAAAATACCTTGCTTAAAATTTAAAACTTTATTATTCAATTATAAATAAATGTAAAATATAAATAAATCAAATAAACAAAAATTAAAAGCAAGCATAGACTGCTAATGCACTTCAACTTGAATCCTACCCTACCAAAGAAAACATAAAACTTTCAATAAAGGATAGCGCAAAAGCTTCATATCCTCATAATGAAAATATACAAATATAACTAAAATAAATAAACCAACAGAGTTATAAAAATATAATAAGAATATAGACAAAAATTAAACAGAAATCAAGCACTCAGGGCATCCACGCACCAGAGGCAAGATTCTGTGTAAGTGCCAGAACTGAATCATAAAACGACATAGAGGTAACCGACAGGTCTCTTCATCAGGGAGCCTAACCAAATCAGTTACCTCAATGGGACCTTTCTGAATAGGATGCAGGTAAAACCAAAAAATATCCCAAGGCCCCGAGTTCGCCATGGAAACATTTAGTCTATTACAAAAAATAATATAAATAAATTATAGACTAAATGTTTCCATGGGGAACTCGGGACCTTGGGATGTTTTTTGGTCTTACCTGCATCCTATTCAGAAAATTCCCCTTGAGGTAACTGATTTGGTTAGGCTCCCTGATGAAGAGACCTGTCGGTTACCTCTATGTCGTTTTATGGTTCAGCTCCGGCACTTATACAGAATCTTGCCTCTGGTGCGTGGATGTCCTGAGTACTTGATTTCTGTTTGTTTTTTGTCTATATTCTTATTATATTTTTATAACTCTGGTTTATTTATTTTATTTATATTTTCAATTATAAATAAACATATATGAGAATTTGTGTAACAGTTTTCTAAATATTAAATCTTAAACTTAAAAAAAAAAATCTAGTAATAAAGGGTCTGAAAACAAACAAATTTTTTCCATATTTGACATCGACACCATTTTATGTTTTTGCAATTTATAAAATAATAATTGAATTTTATTCGTTAGATATAGCGATTGCTAAGGATAGATTTGGTCAGAGTAAACTCGTTTGCAAATATTTGACAAACATAAGAGACTTAAAGCAAAACCACCCATTAACATCTTGACTGATATATTGCTGAAAGAAAAATTAAATTTCCTATATATAACAATATGATGAGATATTTTACTTAAAACTTAAATTTTATCATTGAATTATAAATAAACATATTTAAGAACTTATGTGACAGTTTTTCAAATATTTTTTTCAATGCGGCAGGCACTTGTCACTGATGATAGGTACTTCTTCTAAATTTAATCCTTGAAGACCCGCGAAGTTCTTGTTGGTTACTTTGCTATGGGGAGGCATCATTTAGGTGAACCAACATTGATCACTAAGAAAGGGACAATACGGAAACGACCAAGGCTTATACGGATTTTGAACGGAAGCCCACTATAGGGCACCTCAAAACACTATCCACTATGCCGGAACCAGCAGATCTAGGAAGGTGAAATTTGTAAGCTAGTTCTTCTTAGACTCTACTAGCTGCTCAGTAAGATATATTTAGATATATTTTTTTAAATCTCAATCTTGAAGAGGATTAAAAGAGGCTTAAGGGAACAAGGGATCTTCAATATCGTTCTTCTTTAATTTTCACTATTTTACTCTATATACCATTTGGGTGCATTTAATATTCTTTTCTACTACATTGACGATACTTTGAATTCACAAATAAGTATTTTCTGGAGAAATTATACCTATTTATCAAAAAATTGTTCAAAAATGCTAGAAATTTTCAAAATGCTCCATGCGTATTCATTTTCTTCTGATATCTTCCAAATTTCTCAGAACTGTTAATTGAAGTGTTTGTCACAAAACTGTTCATTCTTTGAAATCACAAATATTTTTCAAATTTATAGACCATAAAATAAAGTAAAAACGTAAAAAAATGACAGGCAGAATAGAAAAAAAATTATTTAAGACTTTAGATTCCTAAAAAAAAAATTAAATGCACATTTTTAGTTATATACATATTGTAAACATATAATAAAAAATTTAAAGACTTTAATCAATATAGAATGCCCACAGAGCATTTTGAATAACCTTAGCATTTTTGAAAAATTTTGAAAAACAGTCAATATTCTGCAAAAAAATTCATTATTTTGAATTCTAAGGGTTTTGAATGTAGTAAAAAAGAAAATTAAATATTCTTATTTTGTATATAGAGTTAAAAATTGAAAAATAAAAAAATTCTAGTTTCAAGGTCCTTTGTCCCGTTAAACCCCTAAAATCAAAATAAAATAATCTGAAACCAGTATTCAATGTCGGATCTCAACCGGTCAAATTTTAAAGGCAAGAAACACTTTGTAAACGTAAACTTACTAAGTTTCATCAAAATTTACCTAAAGTAGGTAGAACTAGAATTTTTTGAAAATCCATTTTTTTTTTTACAAATCTGTTCAAGTGTTTTACTTTTTGGTGTCTTAGAAGCCAAATACCATTCAGTCATTGACAGAATGATCACGGCATATGTTGAACTATAAATCCTAGGAAGCTAAAATTTTGCATGGTGTTTCCAGTAAGACCCTAGGTACTCACTAAGAAGGCTTTTTTTTAATCCAACCTTTAAGAGAGTTATGAAAGGGAATTAAATCCCCCAAAATAAAAAAAAATCTAAAACCCTCATTTAATGTTGGATCACTGTCGTTAATTTATATGATGACCTCCTCAGAGAAATTACAACACTTAATAGCTAAAGTTAATTTAAATTAAATTAACCAAATTACATAATTCATGGCACTAATGTATTCCGTAGAGGTGCACGGGTATTCAGATAGGACATTAATAAAGTAACCACATTGCACTTCACCCACCTTTGTCATGTAGTATATACAGTTAATTAAACGGAATACATAAATGTATAAACTGTTAGGGCCATGAGGTGGACTTCCGTATCTATGGCGTATATCACATTGGAGATTTCTTAGACATACATTTGAAATAATTTTATTTCCGTTTTAAAAACAAATTGATTATCCCGGGAATCATTACGTGGCACCTTCCGCTTGTTGGACACGTGTATTAACTTTAACGCAACCAAGTGATGCTATGATCTTTTGGAATTTACTCTATTTTACCTTCAAACGGAAATACTCAGAGGGAGGGGTACTATGTCGTCAAGTTGAAATTACATAATTTTGGGGGGATTTTGAAACAACACTTAGCCACACCCTATTTAAAATTTTTCCCTCCTTCAGAAACAATTTCCCTGGCCTTTGAATTGAAACTGCACGCTTTCCAGAAAAATGTGCTAATTATTATTCTACAAATCCATGTCATGATCCTATCAAACTGTCCTTATAAGGTTCAGAGAGTGTTCTGTGATTTTGTGTCGCACATTATTTTCTCTTCCTGGTCGGTACGCAGAAATGGCTTCCTCTTCAGCAATCTTTTATGGGACAGTTCGAAGAAGGGGAATAAGAAAAGTTAACAAATGCATGTCGAATCAAACGATGAGCAGCTGAAACAGAATAATAGGGTAAATAAGCGTTCTGAAGACCTTTGATCAGAGAATGATCACAAGCACTTGCATAAGTGGTACGAACAGTAAGTGCTGTTTGCAGATAATTGGCAGAAACCTGGTTCAAGATCAAGTTGTGTGTTCTGTGATTTTGTGTCGCACATTATTTTCTCTTCCTGGTCGGTACGCAGAAATGGCTTCCTCTTCAGCAATCTTTTATGGTACAGTTCGAAGAAGGGAAATAAGAAAAGTTAACAAATGCATGTAGAATCAAACGATGAGCAGCTGAAACAGAATAATAGGGTAAATAAGCGTTCTGAAGACCTTTGATCAGAGAATGATCACAAGCACTTGCATAAGTGGTACGAACAGTAAGTGCTGTTTGCAGATAATTGGCAAACCTGGTTCAAGATCAAGTTGTGTGTTCTGTGATTTTGTGTCGCACATTATTTTCTCTTCCTGGTCGGTACGCAGAAATGGCTTCCTCTTCAGCAATCTTTTATGGGACAGTTCGAAGAAGGGGAATAAGAAAAGTTAACAAATGCATGTCGAGTCAAACGATGAGCAGCTGAAACAGAATAATAGGGTAAATAAGCTTTCTGAAGACCTTTGATCAGAGAATGATCACAAGCACTTGAATAAGTGGTACGAACAGTAAGTGCTGTTTGCAGATAATTGGCAGAAACCTGGTTCAAGTTCAAGTTGTGTGTCTGTAAACGTATATCTTACACTCCATATCAATTGAAAACTGGCAGTCTTGCTCAATTCAACAGGTGACAATTATTAGTTCAATGTGTTATGGAACATCTGAATCCGAGAGCGCATTTACAAACATTTTCTTTCATTCTCACGAAATTAAATTTCTTAACTCAAATAATCTTACCGGTTTAGGTATATTGATGACCTTATAATTGTTAACTGTAACGATTTGAAATTTCTAAATCAAATTTACCCTTAGGAATTGCCTTTAAACAGGACTAATGAAAATATTCATTATACGGCGTATCTGGATATAACAATTAAAATTCAAAATAGCGAATTAAAAATTGAGATGTACGATAAAAGATTAGATTTTAACTTTGAGGTTATCACTTTTACCAATTTCTATGGCGACTTGAACTGTAAAATTTATTATATCTTTCACTCACAATTAAACAGAATAAAATATATTTGTAAAAACGCTGAGGATTTTTTGGAGGAAGGTGGCATTTTCGAGGAGAACCTGCGTAGGAACAATTTCCCTAATAGTTTCGGCAACTTAAAAGATTTTAAAAAATGGCATTTAGACTCGGGTATATTTTAAGGATGTTTAGGATAGGGTTTGACGTTTTCATACTTTCTTTAAACTTCAATGGGGTGTGGAGCTGTGGTTTTGCTACAGTGACGTAACTTCTAGGGTAAAAATTGGCTGCTGTTTGATTATAACCGTCACTCACTGAATTAGAATTCTGTCTTCGTGTACTTCTGTCTTTTCATTTGTAATCTTTAGGAGTGTATGTGTACATGCATATATGGTGCGTTGAGCCCTAAGTGCAAGTTGTCCGTGTTTTTTCATCTATTTTGACTATCTATTTCAATGGGGATCTCGTGGCCTTGGGATGTGTTTTGGTTAGACCTGCATCCTATTCAGAAAGTTCCCCTTGAGGTAACTGATTTGGTTAGGCTCCCTGATGACGAGACCAGTCGGTTACCTCGATTTCTGGTTTAGTTCCGGCACTACTACAGAATTATGCCTTATGGTACGTAGAGCCCTGAGTACTTGATTTCTGTTTATTTTTTGTCTACATTCTTCCTATAACTATCTAGATCTGTTGGAATATTTAATTTCTGTTATATATTTCTGATGATCTATCAAATCGTACTTCGAACGCTTTTCTTAAGGAAGACACATGCCAAATAGTTACAAAATATTTATAATAAAAATTAGAACTAGTTAGTGAACTGGGTTACGGGGTTTGAGGGATCTTATTTCAAATGCTCCATACAGATCAAAGTAAGGATATTCGAAGTCAGAACTGTAGAAATCTTGATATGTTTTATGTTATATTCGCTCTTTCAAAAGGCTAAGCTAGTGTTACAGGGTTTGAATTTTAACCAGAGAGGTGTCTGAACACTTTGATTTCTGCAGAAAATTTCTGATTGCGCTAAATTATTGAAATATAAGGAAAAATGAGAAGTGGTCACACAAATTATAGCCAAATTGCCACAATTTTGCTGCAGACAAAAGTTTTAAGAATTTTTTTTTTCTGAAAGGTTTCTTTACATGTCATTCCTATTTTCAGAAATTATTGTAGTCACTTATTAAGAGAGAAATCTGTTAGAAAAAGGAAAAAGAAAAATTGTTCCAATTTTATAGACTTAGAAAGGACTATGATCTAATACTAAACACAGAAAAAATGGAGCAAACAGCTATTACAAGTTACGGAGTGATGCATAACCCGAACTAAATATAAGTCTTGTAGTTGTTAATTGGTATTTGATATTCGAACCGAATTGAAATCTAGCCGACATGCTCAATAAGGTGGAGCGAAAAATCTAATTTTCCCAAATTCTTTCCTAATAGCGAAAATAATTTGACCCAACCGTTCAAAAAGCGTATCCAAAAATATTTTAAATTTACTTTGAGTCTATCTACCCGCGCATTTTATTTGAATTTCTCAAAATATGATCAAATGTATCTTTTCTATACATTTGTAACCTCGAAAGAGCGAGGAAACAAGAATCAATTAAATAGCCATTGAACCGTTTTTTTGCAACTCTATAGGTGTGTTGGGATGAATGTCCTTGTCCGGTCAATACTCCTCTGCCCGTGCGCAAGTGGAAGCACATGCTCCATACACAATTCTTTGGTCAGAATCAGTGATTTCCCGCGATTATTGTTCACAGTTCGGTCGTATCTAGAGTTTCATTTGCTAAATGTTACAGATTTGAATATGGATAAAACAAGAAAAGCCTCTAGGTGTTTTATTTTTTTCAACACTGAAGGGGAGAAAGGTAATATGTTACATACGTATAAGGTGGTCATGAAATTTTAAAGTTTTGTAAGATTTCAGCTAGAGTATAAATCGAATACTCGAAGGGAGCCAGCTGTTTTACATATTACAGAAATTGTTGCAGTGAGAATCAAATCTATGTGGTAAAAAGTTTCAATTCCTATAGTATCCCACATCCGCGTTATACAGTTGATAAAAGCTTACTATATGAAAAGAAAAAAAATTATAAAATCTTGGAAACGATTGACTGACGATAAAAAAGGTGATTTCCACACCCATAGTAACAGACTATTTGATATTTGTTTTTGTAATTGCAAAGATTTTCTACAATGTAAGTGTCCAAAAGGAAGAAAAATAGCGAAAGAAGAACAAACTTTTTTGACTGATCAAAGGACTGAAAGAAAAATGATTAATGATAGTATAGACTTTTCACAAACGAAAAAAAAAATAGAAAAACGAAATGATAGAAATAGGAAGTTAGATCTATATCATGCTTCTATGAGAAATAGAGAGAAACACTAGAATACAGAACTTTCTCCATGAAGCTCTGTTATATCGGACGAGTCAGAAGATACAATTGATATAGACGATAATTTAGAACGTTATTATTCAAAGCTCCAAGTGCCCCAGAAAAAGTCAAATCTCAGCTTGCCGTCTTCGTCAAAACCATGTGACCGATATGGCCTATCTAATAGAGCTGGTGCAGCAATTCTTCCTGACATTAAATCATATGTCGAAATAATATACAGATCAATATTGCCCCGTGAAAGAGCAAAAAATCGCACAGAAATATTAGCTAAACATCGAGCTTTCAGTGTTCCAGCTTTGTTCTTTGACGGAACAGAAAGGATAAAGTTTTAACGACAGGGAAAAAGTATGTCTAAAAATAACTCCAACTGATGGTAGAAGAACACATTCGAGGAACCAGACTCTATTTATGTTGGCTACGCTGTCCCAAGTATTCGAACGGCTAAGAACTTGCTATATGTGACTTGCTTTCTTCTGAAAATATTTTATTGAGAGAAACTGTAGCGGTTGGTTGAGATGGAACAGTTACAAATACAGGGAAAAACGGTGGTGTTACACTGCTATTAGAAAAATTTTGGAATCAACCTCTACAACGGACCACATGCCTTTTACACAGGAATAAATTGCCTTTACTTGTTTTCATTATTAGATGGCGAAACTATTGGGCCTGCTTCCTATTCTGGTAAAATCGGAAGATTACTAGAAAGATGTAAAAACATTCAGGTTGTACTGTATGGAAAGATATAAAGCGTGTTGCCATATATTCTGTCGGATATCATCAGACATCTAAGTTTGGATCAACGTTATTTGTATGATACTACATCAGCTGTAATAAGTGGTGAATGTTCTTCCATTGTCACAAATAGAGCTCCAGGAAAAAAATGTCGCATGCTCAATTGTTAACAAAAGCCAACAGGAAATTAAAGCTATATATTTCGACTAGAAAACCTTCTGAAAATCTTAAACATCTTGCCACGTTTGTGGTTGAGTTTACACGCCTGTTTGGTTCCAAATTAAAATGCATCCGTCATGCAAAGATGGGTCTAGACATTTTTGGAAAATGGTTTTAGATTCTCGATTCTTTCCACCTCAACTAAAAGAAGTAGTCGATCCTGTCACTGAGCGGAACAGCTTCTTTGCACATCCTGAGAATGTTCTATTATCGATGCTGTCAGATCCTGAAAATCACATTCGTGAACTTGCTGCTAGAAGAATCTTAAAAGCAAGACACGCGAGTCATCATGGAAAGTTTCCTCGTGCTTTTGAGGTCCCTAAAATAAAACTTAATGGCTAATCATACACATACCTTGTAGATTAACAACAAAAGTATTTCCAACCTCCCATTCTTAGAAACGTCAAGGATGAAGATTTGCTCTCGATGGTGGAAACAAAGGGAAGTGAAAAGATACATTTTCTAAGATTTCCATGTAATATCCAAGCCGTCGAACGTTCCGTAAAGACGCTAACGGAGGTTTCTATGCAGGTATGGGATAAAAAGTCCAGAGAAGGTCTCACGAATTCCAAAATTGAGTCAAGAAAATTGATGCCCAAATTCGACACCAAACGTGATTTTAAAGTATCCTTTGACTAGTTTTATATATGTTCTATGTTTTAAAAGAAGCTTTTTTCATTAAATTAATAATATTTTGTTCCTCGTGAGTCGTTTTATTCTGAATAACTAATAATTTATACAGAATTTAGAACAATATCCTCGTTCAAGTTTCATCTGTATGCCAGCAAAGTGTAAATTTTCAAAGTAAATGCGCGTGGAAAAGGGAAATGTTAATAATAAAAATGTAAGACATTTTTTGTTCCTCTACAGGTAGGTCAAATTTTTATCACTATTAGAAATGAAAATTATAATTTTTTTCCCTATACAAGCGCTCCATCCTAATGCTCAAGATAGTAGACGGTTAAGCAGTTCATTTCCTTATGAATAAATGAGCACATATCAAAGCGAACTGATAAGTCAGCTGAAGAAATAACATGTATCGTATGTGTGTAGCTATATTGATGTGTATATATTGGTTGTGTGTAGCCTTGTCAAAAAGAAATAAAACTTCAAACGGGATATTTCTAATAATATGTCGAAAACCGGGGTTAGAAATATAAACTTTTCAATATTGTATATATTTTTGGTATTATGAGATATTTTTTGATACATTTTTATAACTTTCTGTTTATCTATACGTCTGAACCGTTGTTGAAATTTGACACAATGCCCAATAAGAATTGTATAGTATAATACTTCGGTGCAAACAGATATTGAAATATTGTCTACTATTTGTTAGTTTCACAACTCCTACAAATCAGTCTCACTTCGACTATCCCTGATATGAGCCATCATCACCATAAGGAGAATTAAAGTATATCTCAATAAAATCTGTTGCAGGAATATTGCTTTGAAGTGGAATACAGAGATATTATATCAGAGGTAATCTTGAACTCGTGATTGAGTAAAATTATTTCTCTAACAGATGATTTCAAACTTTTCACTACATTATAAATTAATTAAAAGAGCAAATTGAAATATTTAGAATTTAATGCCAAATTATGGGATTTTAGTTTCTTTGTAAAAATGGTAGTTATACAAAATATTCAATAAAGTTTGAGTTGTCGAAAAAAAGAACTTAGAAATTAAATATTTTAGAAATAATCAAAAAATATTTTAGAATAAGTCATTATATGTTTTGTAAACGTTTCGTAAAATAATTTGTTGTAGCTATTGAATGGTTTTATTTGTTAAAAAAGAATTATTTGAACATTCATTAATATTTAGAGTTGTAAATTATAGACGATTTTCTTTATTTTAAAAGCTATCTTTCATTTTAAAAATATGTAGTGAAATTTGTACTCTGCATTTAACCTAAGATACGCTATTTATAATTTTAATAGACAAATATGTTCGATATTTATGGTCTAAGATCACATAAATAAAATGTTTACTTCAGATATTGAAAAAAAATATTAATAAGTTTTATATCCATATCCATCTATTTATCTTTCAATTTATCTACCTATATATGCATATAAAACCATAGCACAAGTATCGTAAAAATATTGAAAAATATGGAAAAATCTGTATCTTAATATTCAATATCTTCCATGATTTTATGAAGCGAGAAATATGTAGATCAATATGCTTTACATCTTCAAAGAAAATCGATATTTTTAAAGATATTTAATACAGATATTCCAATTTCTTTTAGTCAGATATTTCCAATAATATTTATTTATTTATTTATTTATTTTGCAAAAATGCAGAATTTGATGATACCTATTTGATCTCTAACGTTATACAGCTTTGGATATTTGCTTAAAATGCGTAAAAGTGATAAATAAATAAGTACATTAAGCGTGTTGAGTCGATTTTGATAAACTAAGTTTTTTTTCATCGAATAAATTCTCGCATTTTGAATACATTAAAATGTCTTTCATATCGAAATTAAATGCCCATTTTATGTATGTGTTGCCTCCGTAAATGTAGCAAACATAATACACGTTATGTCTTATGTTTCATTAATTGTTAATGTGTATGTCGAAATAGTTAAATCTACGTAACTGTACATATAAGAGAACATTAATTTAAACAACCGACAGTTTATTACAGCTCCGTTGTTGGAAGCAGAACTTATTCTTCCCAATTAAGTATTATTGGTCTGTAGTAGGTATTTTTTAGATCTGAAAATTTTGCTATTCAGCTTTATGTACTCTACTATATGAAAGTTGTACATTTTGAAGTCTATTAATTGTATGAAAAAAAATTGAGGTATGTTATCAAAATCAATAAGCATTATGTTCCTATATACCTTTAGGACTTTTTAAGTATATTTCTAAATTTTATCCTTGAATTTTTAAAATTTAGAACCATATTTTTTAACAGTTAAAAAATGGTACTATCTTTTGCATCGAATTTTATACTTCAATATTACTTTGCCTTTAAATTAGTCAGGAAACATGGAGCTTCTGCAAATTTTGACTCTTTTTATTGTGCGAATTTTCTTTTAGGCTATTTTATATTATTGTATTTTTTAATAAGTATTTACAATAATTATTTAGGTTTTTATACCAAAAAATTTTCTAATTCCCTTCAATGAAAAAAAATCAATATCGTGGCCATGTAAGTGAAAAAATATATTATCTAAATTAGGACTCATGCTATTTAGCAAATTTAAGGTAATCGGTTAAAATACAAAAGGGTCCTGGCGTACATAAAAACCAAAATACTGTTCCGCTTTTTAAGTCGTCAGGCGTCTAAAGTTTCTGAAAATATAACATGATTGAGAGATATTTAACTTAAAAAAATATTGAATGTGAAGTCTAGTTCAGAGTATATGGATAAATCAAGCTTAAGTTGCAGTATGCGTTCGGTATAGTCTATAATCCCCTTTCCGGAAAGAATAACAAATTCCTTTTTTCATACGGGCGTGTCTGCAAAATTCCGTTTCTCTTTTAATCCGAAAGATTTAAGATTACTTTCGGGGAATCATAACTTCTTAAGTTCCAGGGTGTCATTTATAGAAGCCACGCCTAAGAACGCTGGCTTCATAAAACGTCAATAACGCACTTCGGTGGACCGATATGGTAGGATAGATTTCAAAGTTTTCTCGGAAAAGAGTTATGTATTTTTCATTTTTCATATGTAAGAAAATATCTAGGGGCCAGAAATGACACAAACGAACACGAGAACGTAAAATCTGCAACATTTTAAGGATATACCAGGCAGCAGATTTCTCTTGAGGATGTATTTCCGCCGCCTGCAAGCAGAAATAAGATGTTTTAAAGGTTACAGTGTGCTTGCAGGCTTATCAACTTTGACTGAGAAAAGCAGGTAATAGGACCAGAAACGAGTAGGATACAAATAAATAAATACACGAGCAATATTTCCCAAAAAATTCTGTATCAAAGCTGCTAAAAGAAAATTATTATAGTCTAGAAATTCACTATACAGACTAAAAGTTATGAACTTAAATAAATTTACACAGAAATAAAATTAATTTCGTAAAAGTCTCAGTTAATCTATATATATAAAACAGTTCCGTAACTGACTCACTGACTCACTGACATACAACGCACAGACCAAACCGCTGGACCTAAAGGGCTGAAATTTTGCATGGCGATTCTTCTTATGGTGTAGGGGTGCACTAAGAAAGATTTTTGAAACATTCTTCTTAGGTTTTTAAGCTGTTTAAGTAACTTTTTTTAAAGTTTGCATTTAAAATAATAATCTGAGGGTTATAAAATTTATATCACGGAAAAGATCATAAAAATTCCTTTAAAATGAAAACTTTTTCGAACCTTTACCTACTGTTTCTGATTTTTGGTGAATTTTTAAAGATTAATTTTTAGAATTTAATTTATTAACTGCTGATCACGTGATTTCTTTTTCTGGTACTTTAAATAAATTTAACGTCACGTGCATAACAACTAAATAGACATAATTTTTTTTCTTTCTAATGCAACTGGCGATTGGATATTTTCAAAAAAATAAATAAATATTCCTTACGATATATATATATATATATATATATATATATATATATATATATATATATATATATATATATATATATATATATATATATATATATATATATATATATATATATATATATATATGTATATATATATGTGTATATATATATATATATATATATATATATATATATATGTACATATATATATATATATATATATATTTATATATATATATATATATATATATATATATATATATATATATATATATATATATATATATATATATATATAATTTTTACATCAATTTTATACATTGATTGTCGTATTTATTATAAATGTATATATTTATTTTTTTTGGTATTAATTTCATACATTGACCGTTGTATTTAATTTGAATGTACTCCGTAGCGAAGTGCAGGTTTTCAGCTAGTATTAACATATGATGCAAAAATATACATTCCTGACATTAATAATTTTAGAATAATAGCGACTATGCTTTAAGTTCCATTTTCATTACTTCTAACAGTTAGATAATCACTATACATTGAGTGGCCAATTTATTATGACCTAACAATTTTATGCAAATCAGCTATGACGTCACTATTGCTGCTAGAGAGGGAGAATGACATAAAAAGGTACTGCTGGATGATTATGAAGACAGTTAAGTGTATTGCTTGTGTGCGTGTATGTGGGGGGGGGATGAAAATACCCGGTTGAATGGCCTTTGAACGTAGAACGATTGTGGGTGTTAGAAGCAAGGACTCTAAGAGCATCGCCAAAACACTTGAAATGTATGGGTTTAGGGACGTGTTTCTGACATCGTTTGAGCTCTTTAATTCGTGAAAAAGAACGCCTGAATGACGAAGGAAATTAACTTCTAAGGTTTAACTATCTAAAATTCAGATATTCCTCAATGTGACCTCAGAAGTAACAGTGGATATTAAGTTTTGATATTATGTTAATGCATCAAGAGAATATTTAACTAGCATCACGACAAGAATAACGACTTAAGGTGGTCCAGGACATAAAGTACCTCAAATTTTGGAAAAAAATCATTTTATTGCATTAAAACATTTTCAGTTCTTTTCTGCTTAAAATGACGCTTACATCATGTTTCTATCTTAGTTAGAACAGGAGATATTAATATTTTTTTAAACATTCTACTAGCAGCCAATCTTTGCTTAAACATTTAAATGCGTTTTACTGAATGGTGGGTTTTTTCACCATTTCTCGTCTTTAAATTGTTATAAGTCAAGAACCGTTAAAGATAAATGGTTCAATCTTGGAATATGTCTTTTTCAATTATTTTACTTTAATTTTGATTCATCTGAAATCTGAAAAAAATATTTACTTTTGAATATATAATTTAAAAAAAATAAGTTACATTATTTTTTTTTAAATTTTTACCCTAAATATTTTAATTTTTAAAAAAATTAATATTTAAAAAAATGCTGAATTAAAATTAAAACTTATAGATATATGATTCATTAAATGAAAAATTTTTGAAATTCGACAAAAAAAAATTCGAGTTATAACGATTTTAAATACCACACTTTTTTTTAAAATTTATAATTTTAAAATTTTTTATTAACTTTATGAGAAGTTTTAGGATGTGATTTGTTTAAAAATTATATGGTTAACCATCACGAAAAAATTCAAAATTTAACTCAATAAATAAAAAAAATATTTAAAATGTTTCCCGGAACCCCTTAAAGTAAGAGAGGATTTAAAGAGGCAATAATTAAGCTATGGCGTTTGGAAAGAAATACCCTGCAAAGTTGAGGTATTTCCATTAGTATGTAAAGTTATATGTCCCATCATGTTAAAGTTTTAATAAACTACTTTATGTGATGTATCTGGGTCATAACTTGAAAGAATCCAAACATTTTGATTTGACTCTTAAGCATTTTTTCTGTTTATTACAGTAAAATATAGCATCATAACGTTGAAAAGCACTTTTTTTACATTATTTATGCTTTGATACTCATCATATTGAGCTATCTCAATCCCCACTGAAGTTCTTAATCAAATTATGAAATTGAAAAATTTATTATTCGAATGGCATTTTTATGTCTTATATCCCAGGCCAGTTTTCTCACTCTCACAAACATCGGATAGTGTAAATAAGATGCATTTATATTTTATCATGATGTCGATTGACGTAATTCTCACGTTATCATGGTAATCATGTATTTAAATATATGGCTTTTTTTAAAGTCTGCACTAGCTTCATTGAAAACGATATTGCAATCCTCGAAACAAGATTCAATGTTGTGTCGTTTTCTTATCGAAGATTGTAATGCATTATACAACATTATCTATGTTACAATTGAAATGAATGATTAATACGACAAAATGAGAGTTATCTGACAAAAGCCATAGCAGGTATTTATAATAAGAAATGCGTGGACAACACTGTTAAACTTTTCCTTAAGGGGTGGGATAGCATGCATCCCAATACAGGCCCAAGAACTAATATATATATATATATATATATATATATATATATATATATATATATATATATATATATATATATATATATATATACATATATATATATATATATATATATATATATATATATATATATATATATATATATATATATATATATATATATATATATATATATATATATATACATATATATATAACCCCTCAATGGTCGTTCTTACAAAGGGAATATGAAATTTCCTTCTCTAAAGAGGGAATCAGAAAAATGGGCCCCGTAAGCTAAATGTTAACAAACAAATTTTATACATTATCTGAGCATAATTGAAAAGGCCAAAAGAGAGATATTATTAAAATCTTATTTGTCACGAACACTGGATCCAGTTGGTTGTGAAATATAACTTCAAAACAGGCAAGTAATAATAACTATTCACCTATGTTAATTTTTTAGTTAAAACCTTCGATTTCAAATGTTAACTTATCACTCAGCTGATAACATATAAGAGGGTTTTTCCGTGATAAAGTTTCTGTATAAGATATCAGAAAAGGGAGAAAAAAGAATATGTATCATCTTAATAGTGTTACCTATTATCCAATCACATGCAAGTGATTTTTGCTGAAACAGACTCTCGTTACTTCTATATTACGCATTTTCAGAAGCCAATGCTTTATAAAACTGTGTCTTGTAATATGTTGGCAAATTGGAGAATTGTTTATATTATTTTAACTTATTAAACAGGAAAATACACTGTACCTATTTATATTTATGGAATTTTCTGGATTAGACGAGACTTCTAGGAACTTATACTTTAATTCGTATTGTTCACATTACAAGCAAATTCCCTTACTTGACTGTTTCTCTTAACTACTCTAAGACGGAATTTAATCTGCATACAAGAGTTAAATTCATAATATTTGAGGATAAAGTTTATAAATAATTAACGGTTTAAAAATTAATGCCTGAGGATATGTATTATTTGGAATGGAATTCTTAAACTAGAATCGGGCAATAAATTTTATTCATACAAATTTCAGCTTAAGTTTAATTTGACAAACTAGATAAAAATATAAAAGTATTGCCTTGCTTTTAACTTTGAGCATAGAAACAGGCGTGGATATCAACACACAGGAATTTTTGACATTTTTAGCACATTTCCTGATGCATCCAGTAAATGGTTATAAAAATTTATTTTTCTACAACATTGTTTCGTATTACCAAGTAAATATAAATGAAGCCTTGAATTCCTTTACTCATGATTATGCCACGGATAGCTTTACAAAGAATATTAAACACTTCTATTTACCTTCAAGTATTTATTCAAGTCCATAAAGAAGTAGAGATTTTTATTTACTCTAGTTTAAATATACCTCCTTGTTTGCTCTTGGTCACATTTTGAAAAGAGCTTTACGTAAAAAATCTTAAAATAGGAGTTTAATGTTTCCCAAATATTGATTTTCAAGAAAATAATTATATAATTTAGGTTCGTATGTTAAATTTTACGTTTGAATAAAGACGAAAACTGAATTTACAATTAATATGTTCACTGCAAAATTATAAATTGTTAATAGGACATTTTTCTTTCTTTAAAAAGTTTATAGTTACAAATTTTATAAAGCTTAAAATTATTTTATAATTATGCATTAAGGAAAAAATTAAATCAGGTTAAAAAATTAATTATTACTCTCATAAGTATGATTTTTTCCAAGTAATTTCAATTACTGTAGCTCTAATTTTAATGGAATACATTAAACTGTAGACATATTAGCTTGAGTTTAGTTTATTATAATTTTCAAGAGAAAACTCTGGAGATGAAATTCCTGATTTTGGAACCTTTATATAATAATAAAAACAAAATTATTATAATAAGGTATATTAATTGAGTCATAAATTTTTCTTTTAATATACATCTTATGTATGCAAGTTTGCATCTTAAAATTTTACTTATTTTCATTAATTTCAATCTTTGTTATTATCTTTTTGACTAATGAAATCATTCAACAAATTTTTATTTCTTACTATTATATCTCATTTTTGACCAACACCATTGTTTGAAAATAATATAAGACTAAACACTAACCTAGATAAAAGAAAATGCTGTTATGAAATTTAAATTTTTATGTTGCTAGAGTGTATAATTTAGAAGAATATGTAAATTTCTTAATTGTTTGTGATGTTACACTTCAAGAAACATAAAAATGGAACCGAAAGAAAATATAAAGCATTTCGTTAAATATTAAATGGAATCCCCAAAAAGAATTTCAGCGAAGTAAGAGAATATGGGAAGAAAGAGACCTAATTAAAAATATACCTCTGTCTTTTGATGCTATGTTTTACAATGGAGGTGATTTTTCCCGTAGAAGTAGCGCATGAAGACAAAAGTACATATTTCTTTAAGGTGATGTCGAAAGCCTCATAAATTCGCATTTTGTGTCTCGTGGGAATAATTAAGAAATAAGCTAAATAGCAATATATAAATAATAGCTAATATATAAATAATAGCTAATATATAAATAGCTAAAGAAGACTAGTGCCTGTTCATCCGAAACTACCCCAAAAAATTATTGTAGATTTAAAAACTTATCTTTCCCTCTTATTTATTCTTTGGAAGGACGTAATGAGTATAGATATTCCTTTAAACCCTGTCTAATTTTGTATAGTGAACTAAAACCTTAAAATCAGTGCCCTTTGTACATCCTGATAGTTAGTAATTAAATACATTTCAAAAAGAAAATATTTTTGTACAATCTATTTTAAATATTTTACGCAAAGGGATTATTTTTCATTAAACCCGAGGCAGAGTTTGTAGCAATAATCGTTCAAAATAACATAAGTAGGAGGAAAACAGTAATTTGAAAATTTTGGCATTTAAAATTTTGCAATGGTTTTAAACTGGCTCTCTTCTTTTCAAATATTAGAGGGTTTTTAAGTTAAAGTGTTGGGCACTTTAGAACTAGCTGACACGTATATAGTATGGATACAGGTTTGTTGTTTGCACAGATCTCTTGATGTTAATTAAAAAAAATAAAATAGAACACTCCAATATCTAGTAGTTTGACATATTTCTCAGCTCTAATCATAACTGCATTCTTTGGAAAATCTTTCACAGCAAAATTTCATTTTTTAGCATTACAGATAGTGATTTGTTTCGAGATGAGTATCAAAAAGCGGAACAATATGTAAAGCTAATTTATGTACAAATATTTTATTATTTTCCTTATGGAAACTTAACCGAAAAGTTTTCATAATGAAAACAATCCAACAAATAAATCTCTTCCAGCGCTGTTGTACGGATTCTATGCAACGCTTTCTAAAGAAATGTGGGTCTTGCCAAAAACGTACTTAATCTTCTTATGTAGAAACAGTTATTTCTCATTCATTTTTTAATATTTGCTATATGATTTATTGCGTAAAGCTTCAAAATATATATAAAGGCGTTTGTGAATAGAAAGAGCATATATTTCTGGGCTACAATTGTGTCCTATGATACAGTAGTTAAAAAAAATTATGTTAAATAAATTAATATGGGGTATGCATAGTGAAATACAAGAACTGTTACTAGAGTAGAAAAAAAAATTACCCAAATTATTTCATAAAATTACGATTCTTATTTGTTAAACAAGAATCCTTTTGTATTGTTTATTTAAATTTCTACAGTTATAAACTCTACATTCCATGTTTCTCTGAAGATTCATGGAAGTGTAAATTAAAATTTTCAACGGGTTTTTCAGCATAAAAAATACACATTTTATTTTAAGATGATAAAAAATGTAAAAATAATAATCTATAGACGTAATCTAATTTTACCTGCAAGTGTTCCAATAATCACTAATTATTTCTATGTTAAGTCTTAAGTTTATTCAAAAGATCAACACTATGCTTTGCAAAACAATGCTGAAAAGATTAGTAATTGTACTATATTATGCATTTCCACTCATACAAGTTTACCGTGAGAAAGAAAATGATATGTTTAGCATTTTTAAAGGCAACCAATATTTGAAAATATGTATTAAATTTTATAAATCCCGTTCAGTACCATACTTAATATAAAGTAAATCATGTAGGTAGTTGGAAGAAGACGTATTTTGTCATTTTCAAATATAGATTTAGTTACTTCATTTAAAAATATGCATTTTTATAGATTAAAGCATGGATGTGATTTAGTTCTAGTTAAATGTACAGTATTGTATCACTTGCTCATTTAATATAAAAAACTTAGGTAAAATATAAAAATACTACAATATTTCTTAATAAAGGAAAATTAATGAGAAAAATTTAGCGTGTAGAACAACATTAAACTAGAAAGAAAATTAAAAGAAAATGTTCACATCACCAGAAAATTGTTATAAAATATATAATTTAATTTTTTTATGAGAACTTTTCTCTCAATGCTATTTTTGATCTCTGTATTATCGAAATGGTGTAAAATACATATTTTTTGATAAAATGTATATTGATTCAAAATACTTATAACAATATCTATCCATGTACCAACGTAAACTTTGAACTGTACTAAATTTGTTGTAATTATATGCAAATAGAACCACAAATAGTTCATAATTCCTTTACTTCATAAATAAAAAATAAAATTGTATATTAATAGTGAGAAATTTTTCCGTGTTACGATCTATTGGCCGCACGTGCTAACACATATTTGAACTTGTAATTCGTTATAATATTATTGAAATTTTCATTGACTTAAAGAAATAAAATTCAGGAAAATAATGAAACCAAAACTGCGAACATTCATTTTATATGCATATTTCGAATAAGTATGAAAGAAAAATTAGAATTGAGATTATACAAAAAAAAGTTAAATATCTTATTTTACCTCTGTCTACATTTCACGCTTTATATATTAAAATATGAAGTAGGAAACAGTATCTGCCAAACTTCAAAAAATCCTAAAATATAAACGTAAAAATCAAAGGGTGCATCTTTTGACTCACCAGGAAATATTTTATAAATTGCATCTAATTTAATGCTGTAATCTACTTTATATTTTAATTGTATATCCACAAACGTATAATATGTATTACTTTTTAAATTAATATTCATTCTATTTCAATTATAAGAGTTTTAATTATACATTATTTCTACTAAGTATTGAGTTATATTTTATCAAAAAGACATTGGGATTAGATCTATTTCTGATTTTAGCAGTAATTATGATAGATATTTTCCCTTTAGATTCATCCACTTTACTAATACATTTTTAATATTACTTATTAAAAGTGCTTCAGTTTGATGCATGTAATGTGGAAGTAACTGTTCATATAATTTTTAAAAAAATTGCTAACATTGAAATATTCAAACTGGTATTTAGCAAATTAAATTTTATTTACATGCTTTCATAGTTTGAGTAATAACTCAAATATTGTACATAATTTTTTTTGTGATTGTTTCTTTTTTATAGATATTATCTCACATACATAGCATGTCTCTTAATGTAATAAAGTGAGAAAAATGGGGTAAATACTATATGCAACGGAAAAAAATTATAATTAAACTGAAGTATGTGATATAAAATATGATTTTAATTTCAAGAATTCGAAAACCTAATCTTTTTGCTGACACTGATAACAAATATATTTCTCCAAAATAATTAATATAAAATATGATATTCCACATAATTGAAACCCATTTATATGCATGTTAGTCATTTAATTTTTTGAAAATAAAGAGAATAATGCTATTTTTTCATATTTTAACTGATTACACTTTTACAAACATTAAGCTTATCAAATTTTTTTTCTACGTAAAAACATTTTCTCCATTAATTTATGTATGAATTCCCCTTAAGTGCGTGACTTTAACTTTGGCTTTCATCAAGAGCATAGAAATATGCTAAAAATAAATATGCGAAAAAATAAATAAGACCTTTTGACGAAAAATATTTTGAAAAACCACATTAGATACTCTCTGACGAGGACCTAAAGAGGAACTTGAAACGCTTTTTATGCGCAGCCTACTTTTATATCACAGTTGTCGCATAATTAATGAAGGTGTGTCCAACTTAAGTCTGATTTATGCAATAGTACTTTTATGGGAACGATAGATTTAAAAAAATATCCTGGATTCCATTATTTGTCTTATGAGAGTTACTAACCTTATATTTCACGCAATAGTTTTCACATGAGATGTTTATGCTTTAAAAAGAATCCAAACCTAAGATTAGAATTCTTTTGAACTATTTATTATCTTTAACACGAGATTCACTTCTTATTTTTTAGACTCTTTTCTTAACAAACCTTACATTTTTTTATGATTATCAGTATTTATTTAATATTTGAACAATGTTACTTTGCTTCAGTGTGTACTTGATACAAAATTTATCATTGAAGTACATGAGGGCAGTTGAAAGGGTCAAGGTAAGCTTTTGTTACACGATGACCTAAATAACAGGGATCTACATTTACGAGTGTAATAATTAGAGACAGTAACTGAATTAGTTACAGATTTCTGCAAAAGTCATGAAATTAACACTCCATCGGGCGCGTTGATCTGACAGATACACGCGTGTCAATATCTCTGCTTTTTTCCCCTAAAACTTGTTCTTATGACCTTGACCTTATCAGTATCTGTCCATATGACCACCTGCTCCTTTGTAATGCAGTAACGACCAGTTCCGTGTAGGAATATTTCCCGTTTTGAAGACTGTTTGATGTTTTGTATCTGTTAGATACACGCACCAGATAACGTTTGTCTCTTGAAGCTTTACGGAAGTATCAGTATTCCCTGTACGTTTTTGATTTATCTTTTTCCATGATGAGTTCTAAACGCTTTTTAGATTTGAATAATCAAAAAGACCTTGAGGTAGTTCATAGTATTCTATTTAGTGATGGAAATGATGAATTAAAACCTGAAGAATTTGATGAAAGTGATGATGACGAAGAAGATATTTTAGAAACATGTGAAGTGGATTCTGATAGCAGTGAAAGTGATTATAATGACTCAGAATTGATGATGATGCTAATAATGATGATTTTTATGTAGGAAAATACAATAGTACTAAATGGGCAAAATGGATCGGAAGCAAAAATGTCAAAGGTAGATAGCAGAATATTATCTCAAAATTACCTGGAGTAATCGGAAGTGCGAAAGATATAAAATCTATATACGGCTCTTGGAACTGTTTTTTTCTGACAAAATATTGGAAATAATTGTGAAATGTACTAAAGCAGGGGTGTCAAACTCGCAGCCCGCGACGAACATTTTTGCGGCCCGACCAATATATTGGCACACAATAATATATAATAAAATAACTGACGCAGAATTATAATTAGATAGGAAGAATTCGCTAAGTGTTTTTTTAATTATACTCTTTTTTTGCTATTATTAAACAAAATGTGTATATTTATGTTGAATATACTGTAAAAAACCTACGTTTCTATTATTATTTTTTTTTGCGGTCCACCTATAGTTAAACCTTGTTTGTTTGAACCAAGTTAGCCTTTGAGTTTGACATCCCTGCACTAAAGAATACATTTCTGCAGTTTCTAATCTATGTAGTAGAGAGAGAGATGCAAGACTAACAGATAATATTGAAATAAAAGCCTTTATCGGTTTACTTCTATTAGCTGGTGTTTTGTGAAAAATAAAATTGTCAAAACATAAAAAAATAAATAAAAAAAGGTCCGGGTGTAAAATCCTGGACCTAAAAAGAATAAAAATAGAATATTTAAAGCAATACAAATTAACAGAAAACACATAAAACAGAGATGTATCTGACAGACACAGCGCCCAATGACGTAAGTTTCGAGATGCGCCCGACGGAGTGTTAAACATGATATTTTCGGAAATGTGCAATCACTGCCATCAAATGGAAAAGAAAGTGGAAATAACATTTGATTTCGCTTAGAAAGTATTGAGAGCAAGGTACGTATGTTTTATTTTGAACTGACAAGAACTACTCAATAGTTCAATGCTTTCGTATTTATTTCATTTGTAGTTCAAACTTGCTTTAATATATACCTATATATGGGTTACGAAATTTTGTAATCGAATGTAGGATAGGCTACGCATTTCAGCCTTGTTTACGTGTGTGGATTTTTGATTTTTATTTCCAATAGCAAGCAGTAAACAAAAATGACAAGATAAAAAGTTCAAGAAATCAAACAGCAACAACATAAAGAGTAAAACGAAGACGGAGACTGGATGTTTAATTGACCCATGCATAGGCATAGGCATAGGCATATTTAACTTTAGAGGCTCCTAGTAGCTATAGCTCCATATCCTCTGTATTCAATGTGGAGTGTATCAAGATTACCGTTCTCTAAAATTTATTATAATAGTACTGAGAGTGTATGAAGAAAGAGAGGATTTAAAAAAAAATACTTAAATTACAAAAAGTTTTGACAGTTTAGGCTGGAAGGTAATGAAGGAATAACTGTGGGTGGAGAGAGAAGATGAATAAAAGAGAGACAGGATTTTGGAAAAAAAATTTTACCTGAGACAATCGAGGAAGATTCAAAGAGTAATGATGGCCCGACAGAGATCCAGTGAGAGGATTGACCCATGCTTACACCGCCCCCCCCCCATATCGGCTAAAGAGATCCCGAACTGACACCGAGCTCACAGGGCTGGAGGGGAGAAATGCCCAAATATTGACGTGTCTGGATGTAAAATTATCTAATACTTCTAGCTAAAAAATATCTTTATGATATGTCCTAATAAAAAACAAAGTTTTAATTAACATGTTCATAAAACAAAATAAAACTTATCTAACACTTCTTGTACGACACCATTTATGCAGTAATTTGAAGTGAAAATTACAAAGACATGTTTAACGTGCAAATTTTGGGCTTATTTACGAATAGCAGATACTTGCGTGTCGTTGTGTATTGATTAGATACAATTAGGTATAGTTGTTTATTACATACACTAAAGTACATTCTGAAATTTGGAAATGTTGTATGTCTATGCAGAAAAGAATAGATAAATATATTTGCTGCCGTAATTGCGTTGAAAAGAATAAATGTGCATATTCATTTCTTCGAAGACACAATAAACATCACGCACCTAGCATAATTGGAAATATTAAAAGAATAGAGTTCCCTCGAAGCCAACTGCCCACCAATGTATTAAATGTTCAGAGAGTATGCTATGCTCAGCTAAAAGAATTTTAAAAACATGGTTTTTAGGAAGAAGGCTTATGTATTGGGATATCTTTCCCTCTTGCAGTTGGAGGGAGGAATCACGTTGCAGGAATTTAATAGAACAGTGTGTTGGCTGACAAAAATTTACATTAACTGATATCTATAAATACTGTTATGTGTTTTATCAAACTTTATCATGATATGGTGTGGAATTAAAACGGTTTACCGTTAGTTATCACATAAAGCTTACCTTAATTGATATATAAAAATATTATTACAGAAGAACTTTGTCAACCATTGATATGATACCTACCTATAAAATGATAAACTTCCATGATCTATGTATGCTATATATAATAAAGTTTTATATAATACATTATAGAGTTATTCATTTAGCTTAGGTTGTTATAGAGCTATAAAAGTGGTTTTTAACTTCATAAAGTATTAAAAGTTCCCTTTAACTTAATAAAGGATTAAAAGATGTTAGCCTTTTTCATCATCCAATGTTTTTGTGGAAAGATAAAAAATTAAACCTGTATTATAAATAAAGTTTATTAAATTATTTTTCTTTTAGTTTGTGACGAAAATTTGTATTTTAAAGCACCTCCTTTTAATTATACTAAAGAATACAATTGAAACTGACTCCGGTGGTCCAGTCGCCCCCAAATTTATTGAACTAGTTTATCACTCGGTATACTTACTGGGATACTTACTGTGTTATGAGGATAGTGATTTTTACAAAAATTGCATTGCCATTGGAGACAAAAAGAAGGAATACATAAAAATTGAGGAATCCAGTTTTTATGACTTGCTTTCTATTTTTGTTTGTTGGAACTATTTACTAATGTATTGTGTACAGGTAAGTGACTTTGCGAAGTATTAATCTAAGAGCTGCAACTCGAAAGGGAATTAAAGTCAAATTAACTCGAAATTAAAAAGAAATCCCATCATCTCTTAAAACTGGTTTATGGTGAAATACGTGTCAAAAGGATCGTATATGTCTGCATAAGTATCTTGAATGTTATCTGAAGTAATATTCCTGCAACAACAGGTAATATTGGTAAAATAATAGTGCATGAGATTTCCTTAATCCTCTTATATATACATATATATATATATATATGTAACATGCCAACCCAGTCCAATGTGAACGGAGACTGGAGTCGACATGTCACATGTCAAAACTTGTAGTCGTGAACAGAAAAACGGTTTTCAACATTTACAAATAATACTTTTATTTAGCCATACTTTTCCACATCGAATCTTTTCCACATTTTTATTTATCCATTTTTCCACATCGATGACGGCGGTTAACTAGGCAACAGAGCCATGCCAAAATCTTACTCTTGGAGGCATGCTTGAGCTTTTATAACTTCACGGGCGTCTTGCATGTGATCAAAATGTTTGTAGCCATTGGCTAAACCATGATGTCACAGGTCATGTGATATCTTAAGTAAGGATGCGCGAGAATTTGGAATTTTCGGGGGGACGCTACGAACTGTCTTTGTTCTTTAAATCGGAAACGAAATTAATCTACGCCAAAGGAAATTTAGAAGGATTTAGAATCTTGAAAAGGATTTAGGTTTTTTTTGTTATATATATATATATATATATATATATATATATATATATATATATATATATATATATATATTTTTTTTTTTTTTTAAAATAGTATTATAGAATTTTCAAACTTTCCTATGATACCTACCTATGATATAGTAAACTTCAAAGATCAATATATGTTATGTATAAAAGAGTTGACATATGACAGAGTTTTAATTCAAGATAGTTATTAGGGAGTTGGCGGCCTAGTCTTCCACAAAATAAGTTAACTAGTATATCACTTGGGATACTAAAGGGGAAACTTAATGTGTTACAAGGACAGTGAATTTTACAAAGTTTGCATTGCCGTTCGAGACAAAAAGAAGGAAATAAGTCATAAAATGTGGGGAATCCAGTTTTTACGACTTCTTTTCTTCTTTTGTCTGCTACCGTTGGAACTATTTACTAAGGTATTGCGTACGGGTAACAGGCAAGTGACGCTGCAAAGTATTAATTTTAAGATCTGCAACTGCAAAGGGAAATAATATCGAAATTGATAGAAAAAAAATCCCAATCTTCCTTAAAAACGGAACATTTTTCAGATCCTCAATGTTTTCAAACAACGAGAAAATATTTAATACATGAAGTAATGAAAATAAGAGAATAAAAATGTTATAATCCGTAATTTCGGTATAGCTTCGAAAAACTTTATAATTCATTTTTAGTTAAATACAAAGGGTAATCATAAAAGGTTATACCTCTGTCTACGAATTTACTTTTGGAAGTTAAACTGAGCTATTAAAAGGTCTTTGATATATATATATATATATATATATATTTCGCTCACTCCTTTCATAAACATCATATCTCACATATCGGCGATTTTTAGTTATGCCTATATTCCGAATGCCCCAAAAGAGTAATATACCCCTGCAAGATCGTCAAATCTCACCTCTCAATATTTAGCCACTAGAGAGCAGAATTAAAATTTATTTTCAATACATTTTAATGTACTTTTAAACTTTCAAATCACTCTCCTGAAAAATCTTGTTTTTTTGGGATATGACATTGTTGAAAGGAGTGAGCGATATGTATATATATATATATATATATATATACTTATATATATATATATATATATATATATATATATACAGGTGGTTATCAAAATAATGGAAACACTAAGAAACATCATTAAAACCTTTATTAATACGGTGCAGGATCATCTTTTCATGTAATATCACATGATTCACTTTGGAATTGGATTATACAAGTCATGAATAATGGTTAAGAATATATTATATCCTTCTTCAGGCAAAATTCATGAAAGTTCCTGTAGAGATGCTGTGGTGGATATCGATGCCTAGCTCTATCCTCTTATACAGATCCCAGCGGTTGGATGATATACATTCGGGGGGATTGTACAGGGCAAGATAAGATACTTGATTTCTTTTTCATGCTGTTCAAACCAATACTTGATAGATTTAGATCTACTTATTGGGGGATTATCCTCTTGGAGAACGCAAGAAACAATGTTTGCACCATAAGATGGTCTAAAGGTTCGACATAGTCCTTCTCATTCAATCTCCTTTTTTAGGGTTACAATAGGGCCTGAAGAAAACCATGAGATGCCATCCCAAACCCTGATAGATCTACCTCCATGATTGACAGTTGAGATGAGACAAACACAATCTTACGCTTGTAAAGGCTTTCTCCAGATATACGCACGTCTTGTTGCGAGGGACAATGTGAACAATGATTCGTCCAACCAAATGACGTTTTTCTACATATTACTCGACAAGGTTTTGTGCCAGTGGCACCATTGTGGATGATATTTTGTATTGTCATCTATTACAAGTGGTTTGGGAATAGTTACTCTTTCGTAAAAAGTTTGTTTGTGAAGTTCCCTTCTACCTCTAATGGTTGATACCTGAACATGGAGATGCAGATTGAGCTCGTCGGTAATTTTTGTTGCAGTTGTTTTCTTTCTTCATGTCAAAACCCTCTTCTGTCCTGGTCTGTCTCTTTCACTCAGCTCTCCCTTTCGTCCACTGTTCTATTTGGCAAAAGATGTTTTCCCGTGCACTCTGTATGCTATCATGTCTTTCGATACCATACCTCGAAAAACACCCATTAGCCTGGGGGTTGCAGTAACAAATACTCCAATTTAAACGCACTCAAACAATTTGCCTTTTCGCAAGGTCTGCAAGGTTTGACATTTTACGCTGTTGCCCCCAAAAGCACGATTCCCTTAGCTCCATTACTGCTACCAGACAGTAGAATAATACATACATTATACTATATAAAAAAACACCGGTGGCCAGACTTGTCTTTAAGGAATACGAAGCACATTTATAAACACCACTAATATTGATATGTGTTTCCATTATTTTTTACCACCTGTATATATATATATATATATATATATATATATATATATATACTAGTATTATTGCCCGGTGTTTCCCGGGTACATATATAGATATAAAATTTTTCATGCATTCCATCAAAGAAATACTGGACTGCACCCCCCGCTGTTCATGTTCATCTGGCTAGACATACTGCTCTTAGCGAGTTTATACTGAGAACAATAAGAAAGGAAGAAACGTTGGGCCTGCGGACCTTCGTCTGATTATACATCTGATTTTATTGAGATTTAATAACACATTGTTCCGTGATTCGCACGTTTGGATTGAATACGCTTACTGTTTAATTATTTTTGTTATATACTGTTTAATTGGATTTAATTAGATTTGTTATATCCACTGTATAATTAGAAATAAGTTTTATAATTTACATTTGCCTTTATTTTTTATTTTTTCCCTTAAAAACGCAGTTTTTCCACATCACCCAAGTGGTAGAGTGCAAGATGCGTTATCCCCTTTACTTAATCAAAGTAAATTAAGATCAGGCAAGCGCAGAGACCCTCATTGATAGCTATTACAAAGTATGCTACTCTACGGTTGCAACCGATGCCTTAAACGTACTGGCGGGCTGTGTCCCACTCGATATTAAGGCTAAAGGAAATAAGCAGCTGAATGAGCTATTTGAAGAAAGTAAAGTGATCATGGTTGGAAATGAGGTATTTAATAGTGCCAATTGTGATATCAGTATTAAACAGATAAAGAATATAGAAGACATAATGAAAATTAAATGGACGTTATATGCTAAGCCGATTTCGGACCATGTTTTTTACACAGACGGATCGAAAATTCATGACAGAGTAGGCTCGGGCGTTGTTTACTATTTTAAAGAAGATCTGATAGAAGTCTATAGAGAAAGAGTTATTGGCGGTAACTCGTATTTAGCGGAGGTGCGGGCTATTCAGAAAGTGCTGGAGATTATGAAGGACAGAAGTTTGAGGGAAAGTGACGTGTATACTGATTCTAGAAGCGCCCTGGAGGCATTAGGCACTTGTAATTATAAAGGGGCTGAGGTGGAAAAAATTAAAAATATCATTAGCAGAGAAAATTTAAAATTAAACTTTCATTGGGTCAAAGCGCACGTCGGTATAAAGGGAAATGAAGAGGCAGATAAAGCCGCCAAAGGGGCTACGGAGTTGGAAGAGGCTGAAACCAATTATAAGTATAATCGGAAGTTTGTAAAAAGAAAGATAGAACACCAAGAGAAATTGGAATGGCAAGCTAACTGGGATAATTCGAGTAAGGGAAGAAGTGTATATAACATCTTTAAATATGTTAGTGAAAGTAGACTATATGGAGATTTTGTGATCAATCAAGCCATCACTGAACATGGGTGTTTTGGCGCTTACCAAAAGCGCTTCCATGGGAAGGACGATAAATGCCCATGTGGGGCCATTCAAACGGTCAAGCATTGTTTATTCGAATGTGACAATTATAAAAGCATTAGAAGAAATTTACCAAGAGAATTCGAGAATTGGGATCTGTATATGATCTTCTGTGACTACTATTGTAAGAAAGCCATTAAGTATATTGTGAGGGATCTTATGGACCAGCATATGCCATCTTCGCACGTGGTTTCTTAGCCTCTTGTTGTGCTGTTTTGTCTTGTCTTTATCTGGACATTTTTTTTTTCATATTATTTTGTGAACAGTATTTGTAACTAGCTGCATGTATCTGTTATAGGTATTTTTTTAAAAAAAAGAAAAGAAAAAGGAAAAGAAAGGGGGAAAAAAGGAAAAGGGAAAAAAAAAAGAAAAAAAAAGATTCTGCATTAAGTGCGGATCACCTTTTAACTGTGAAAATAATCACATAGGTAATTGTATGTATTGGTAAAATGGTCTGTTTCGATGCCAATGTTATGAACATGTACCTTGATCAGCTTTGTACACATTTGCTTAAATAAGTTTGTATCAATGTATATTGTTTTATAAGTTTTTTGTGAATTTAATTTCGTATTATAGCTAAGAAAATGGTATTGCATTTTTGTTTTCTATCTCGATCTTGGAAATGTGTCTATTTTTGGAACAGAATTATGTTTATGTGAAATAATTATGCGACTGTAATATGTGTAACTTGTATAATAATGTAATTTAAAATAATATTAAGTGTTGTAAAGCCAGTATAAAATATGTGAATATATAAACCGCCGTATAAGCTTTTCGCTGAGGTCGGTGTAACTTTTGAACTTAATCAAAGTAAGTCGGGATTCCGCATGAAGCCTATTTTCCTTACTTTTGTGATTCGGTTTTTCATTGTCGACAGGCCAAAAACCGTATGAAAAGCAAATTGTAAATCAGTTTTTAATTGTCCCAAGGCCAAAAACTGTTGAAAAAGCGAATTTGAATTCGGTTTTTAATTTTCCTAAAGCCAAAATCCATAGAAAAAGCAAATTGTAAATCGGTTCAAACGATGAGAAAAACTGCAAATAACAAAGGACAGGAGAGACAGGAAAGTTGTGTTAAAACATACTAATTTGAATTGCATTCCTAAAAAACTTCCATTTCAGTTAGTCTAGAGGTTAAATTTTATCATTTACCGTATTTTAATATTTCTTTTGTCAATTTCTTTTGTTGTTTAATTTAAAGTATCGCAAAAAGAAAAGAAACGACTTGATCAGCATTTCATAAATTAAATTCTAAAAATTAATCGTTGAAAATTTACCAAAAATCAGAAAAATATTCGAAAAAGATTTCGTTTTAAAGGAATTTCTATGATCTAATTTTTAAACACTTAAAGCTTAAATTTTCTAACCCTCGGAATATCATTTTAAATGCGAACTCAAAAAAATTACAAAAACAGCTTAAAATTTAATTTTCAAAATTCTAAGAAGAATTTTTCAAAAATCTTTCTTAGTGCACCCCTTCACTATAAGAAGAATCGCCATGCAAAATGTCACCGAGGAGTGTGTATCTGGGGAGGCAAGGCCAAAGGTTATCAGTACCTCTCCTCCCCGAGCATCGAAATTTCACTGATAACATGTTGTGGTGAAGAGGCTGTATCCACATTTAAGTGCACCTCTTAGGGGCACAAAAAATCATAAAAAATTAATTTAAAAAAAACTAATTGAGCCCCACATTTCGTTTTTGCTGCGTTAAGTTTCTCGGGTCCTAAACATTAACTGTGCCGAATTTGTTCCCGGTGGGTGAAACAGTCTAGTATTCTATAGCGGGCAAACAAACAGACGAGATCTTATATATATATATATATATATATATATTACAGTTAAATATATGTAAAGAGCATCATATCCGCCTGTATAAGTCTTGGAGGATATCTGGAGTAATATTCCTGCAACAACAGGTAATATTTGGAAAACAATAGTGTATTAGACTTCCTTAACCATCTTACATATACTGTTTATACCACTATGGAGATCCTTTAAAATTGGGAGGGTTAAATATTCACCGAGGTCTTATCTAACTATGGCAGGAATGAGGATGGAGCGAGTAAAAAATATATTACGTCCCTACTGACACTTTTTTATGAAACGTTTGATGCATTAACTGAGTAACGTTGCAATGTTTATAACAATATTTATATTTAATAAAAATTGTCTTAAACATGTTTTCCCATATCTTGAGGTTCATGTCAAACGTTTAATGATTTAATAAGGAATAAATTCTGTTATTACGTTGAAGTCTGAAGCATTTATCGACTCCTCAAAAGACAATTAAAATTAGTATTGAACACCAGTTCATGAAGAGACAAAAGATACATGTAATTTGACCTAAATCCTTCAATAACATATTCTTTTTTCTAAGAGGCAGAATGATTTTTTTTAAATCAAAGTGTTATCCATTTGCTGTTATCTTCAAAAACAATTTGAATCGAAACTCGTTAATTTCATTGTTGCGACACTTAGTATTGTCTCTCATATTGATAAAGTCTACTTAATATCGAAATATATCTTAGCATTATTATGCAATTTAAATGTCCTACATGTACAATATTTTTAGTTTGGTGCGGATTTATGCATATATAAATAAATATATATAATATACAATATGTGTATCTATCAATCTATCTATCTATATATCTATATCTATATCTATCTATCTATCTATATATATATATATATATATATATATATATATATATATATATATATATACAGAGTGGTCATAAAAAATCTTTGCCGATATATGGACCTCTAACGGCTGTTCCGTTCAACCGATAAAGATGAGATTTTAGATATAGTTATTCAGAGATATAAGCTCGGGATTCTGTAACGGCAGCCAAGTGGCGCTCACAGTTACTGTCATAGGTACAGAAACTCGAAATGTTCGAATGGCAACGCCCACTTTTTAGCATCGTAAAATGCTCATTAAAACGGTACGTGTATCACAAAAAACGGACTCGTTATGCACGCACAAAAAATAGCTTTGCGAAAGGCCTGTGATGGCAGCCATATGGAAACTGCGTAATCTAACTAAACGTTTACTTTTGTCTGATCTGTGTTGTTATTAGTGATATGTGTATTGCCTCTGTCATCTGCAAAGTCCCTCCATGCGACCCGATCGTGTTTTTATTGACCGTTCGCAGAGCTGTTTTTTGTGCGTGTAAAACGCGTCCAATTTTTATGATACACGTACCGTTCCAGCGATTTTTAGGATTTTCGCCTGCGCTGAGCATTTTTCGGTGGTAAAAAGTGGGCGTTGTCATTCCAAAAATTTCGAGTTTCTATACCTATAACTGTAACCGTGCGCGCCACTTTGTTGCCGTTCACAGAATCCCGAGCTCATACCTCTGGATAACTATATCTGAAATCCCCTCTTGGTCGGTTTAAAGGAACATCAGCTAGAAATCAATATATCGGCAACGTTTTTTTATGACCACCCTGTATATGTTGGTATGCATACGATATGTTGCCAATCACTGGAACGCCTGTTTTTGTGTGTGTGGAGCAATCTGCCAAGATTTCTGGCATTGGTGTGGGTAGTGAGTGGTTTTTGGACTGTAGCATGGACATAAATTTTGCAGCTCTGGACCAGCTGTTATTGCTTAAACAAGATTATTACAATTTGTATTAACCTGTGCTGTTATTTGCTGTACTGTTGTTCTAGCTTTCCGTTGCTGAAATCTTCATTGTCGTTCACATTTATTGTGATTTTGAGACAGCACCTTGTTCCTTTCTCTTAGAATCTCTGATATTGTGCCACATGATACACCGACAATTTCTCTTGTTTCAAGTATAGAAGCAACCGCAATGCTCGTGCCAATTATTATAACTTTCCGGAAGTCACCCTGATCAGACATTTTTGAATTCCAATACTAAATATTTCAATAACTTTCAATGCTAAATATACTTCCACCGTCCTTTAAATTTTTTTTATATAAATCAAACCAATTTGTTTCTTCTATGGATGCAAATAAGTTCTATTCGTGGCAAGGTTTAATATGGGGAAACTCATGTTTTCAAAATAGATAATTCGTTAACACTACATGTTTGCATGTATTAAACGTGTTACAATATCACCAATACCCTTATAATTATCTGATCCATTCAATGGATATCCACCAATTCAAAAAATTGTTGATGCCTTGTAGGGAGTTAAAATGATATTAAGGACCATAAGTAAATATCAGAACTATTTTATTTCCTAAGCGTAAAATGTTGTTTGTGTATTCTTTCAAGTTACAAAAGTTTTTCTTCGCTGAAATATGAATTATGATCTAATGAAATCATTTGTAAGTAAAATTTTCAGCAGTTTTGTTTCCTTAAAAATTAAGGGACATTCTCGCTTATAAGACTGCAATTGTTCTATTTCACATAAAATGTTTTAAAAGTATGTATTATTGTTTCCTATTTCCCGCTTTTAGATGAATACTTTGCACCTGTTACAAAGAACATTTTTTCAGAGCTCCAAATTTTCCAAACAATGAAAAGATATTTGATGCATGAAGTAATGAAAGAGAATGAAACTGTTTAAAATCCGATATTTTGGTATTATTTCTAAAATCCTTATAATGTTTCATGTTCTTTTAAAAAGATATAAATGGATTGAGTGATTGTAATAGGTTATATTTTTATGCATACTATATATAGAGAGAGGAGAAGGTCCAAATATGGACTGCATGTTTCAGTTTGAGGTCAGGCCAGCTATATGTTCATTATTTTCAAGATATTAATGTGTTAATACAACCTAAAACATGTAAAGATGAAGATAGGATGGTAAAAAAAAATATTACAACATTCAGTGTTTTTTACAATAAATTTAATTGCAAAAGTTGGGAAATTAGTAGTTTTTGAAATGGTGGTCTAAATATGGGCTACCTCTAACATTTGTGTAAAAAAGTATGAAAAATAAATGAAAACAATCAAAAATCGGGAAAATTCTACCTTTTAATTTTACTTGCAGAAGTCGCACACGTATACAATCTTTTGTGTCCCCCTGCACATTCGGTGTGTGCCTACATTTGACACTGAAAACATTGCACACACGGTTCTACTGTTGTGTCATCTGAAAAGAGTCCTTTACAACAGATGCAGGCTGCATCGCTGTCATCTGGGTAATCTCCTGGTGGAGAATCCAGGTTGATGTCACTATCAGCAAACATGGGTTTACCATGTTCTTTCTCGGAGTCGGAAAGCTGATTATTTGCACCCCACTTTGTACCACTTCCAGTTTGCCCATTTTTAGGTTTAGTTTATTTTTGGTTTTTACTGCTTCCACATTACTTACAGACCATAGAATCAGCATCTTCTTTGTTTTGTTTAGTGCTATTTTGCACAAGGACCGAGTGAACCCGTTCTTGTAGGGTATGCCCGTCACAAGACATGCCTTTGAGGACTTGCGTCCTCGGGTGGTCGCAAGTATATAATTGAAATAGTTACAGAAAATAAAATATCAACACACAAAGATAATTTTAAAAAATATATAATTTAAACAAATATTTTAGATTTGGGATAAAATGCCAAAAAAATATATAAAGATTATATAATTTTTTGGTTATGTTATACGTGACAAAATGGTCTAAATATGGGCTAGCCCGTTTTTAAACCGACTCTGCTAGCCCATTTTTAGACCAACAGTATGTTTAACTTTTACTGAAAGGCAGTCATTATCAGTTAAAGATATGATTCCTTAATAAATTATCTCAAAGCGTAGTTTACTATTTTATCAGTAACAGTTTTATCAGTCCTTTGCAAAATTTCAAGGAAACGTTATAATTTCCATTGTATTCAATTCACTACAATTACATTAAAAAATCATTAAAATTAAAGGCTATCGTTTTAAGTTGAAATGTTTTCGTGCTTTAGTGATAATATCCAAGAATATCAGAAAGAAAATATATACCCACATGACGTCATACGCTTCAGGAGGAAACTCAAAAGAAAGCAAATATTCGGGGGCAACTATTTGCAACCCTAAATGCTGTTTTCAAAATATTTGATAACTAAGGCATTGCGTAAATATCGCACAGTTAAAGGAAAGTAATCAACATTGTTTATTCCCGGTGAATAAATGAAATGATGCTGTCTACCTGAAAGAAAGTTTCTATCAATTTGTGCTCGCCTAGCTAAACTCTAATAAACAACATTCAAACAGAATTAATTATACGAGACCATCCGATATAGTATAATATTTGGCCATAAAATTTAAAAAGACGATAAAAGGAAAAAATGAATATAAATGAAAACGCGGGGCCGAAAATTTGTATTTGGAAGAATGAGGTTTACTAAAATAGACTATCATGCATCTTCACCTCCCCCGTCCCCTCCACCCATGTCGCTCCTGGAGGTGCTCGGTCTAAATTGAAGTGGTATCAGAGGGTGATGTTGGTTTACCAATATGATGCTCCCTTCCCAAACAACCAAAAATTTCGCGTTGTAAAATGCGCGAATATCTAAAGGCAGCAGTGCCTGACGCATTGGGGAAAAAAGGAGACTTTGAACATAAAAAAAAACATTACATACGAGGAAAGTAAATTTTAAATTCCACATGTAACACCAAAAAATATGATGTAATATTCTTTCCTCCTTCATATTTTACGGTTGACTAGAAGGAATTTTCCTCAAGATAAGATGTCCGATTTCTATCTTCTATTCAATAGTCGCCGGATGGAAGTTCAAAATGTTTCAGGAGAGAATTTAGATTTTAAACATTCCCTATGCTGCATTTATATTTCTCTCCTTTTACAATTTATAGTTTTGATAGCATTATTTGAGAGCATGCCCTGAGGGATCAAGGAATAGTGACCATTTGTTTAATACTTAGTAAGTTCTCCAGATATCCTTTTGCCACCGAAAGGATATAATTTCAATATCTCAGCTGTATACAATTGTCCACTGCATTATATATTATTTTAAACAAAATAACACTCATCAGTTATAAAATAAAAATAAAATACTGAATACTGAAATAGACCTAAATATTTAAAAATAAATGGGAGAGTTTCTAGATTCCGTTATTTTATTTTATCTATTTTTTGCATACCCAGATATGTACTAAATAAGAAAATACGGTAAAGAAAAAGGTTATTGATAGCATAATTACATGCGATTCTAAAAATCTGAATGCATAAAAAATGATAAAATACCAGTTTGTTAATTATTTTTCTAAGGAATTTACATACGAGATGTGAACGATGACACTATGAAAATTGCGAAGAACATGAGTTATAATAAAATTAGATTTTTTTTAATACAACATATTGTTGAAAATTATTATTGTATTAAATATTTATAGGAAAGTAATCTGATTTTTATTTAAAATATAGGAACTATTGCTTTCTATTTACAATTTACAAGAAAATAATTTACATAAAAATTCACCAAAAATAAGATGAAAGATATTTTGCACTCTATTTTTAATTATTTGCAAATCAGATTAATAACACAAATGATATTTTGTAGTAAAATTACCTAAAATAACAGCAAAATAAACACTTATATGCAGTGAGTTGAACAGCTGTATGGATGTATTATTGTATTCGAAATCGTATTTACCATGCTACTCTTTGATATGAAAAAAATATATTCCTCTTTAACTCACAAAAATATACATGTTTTAAAAATTGTGCTCGAATTATAGTACTTACAAATTATGTCTACGTTGAATTTTTCAAACAAGAAAACATCGCACTATACTTCAATAAATTTTCTAGAAACATCACTTTTACGCAAACCTTGTTTTGACAATGACGCAAAATAAACTGCTCAGAAGTCAGTCATAAGTCAGGGAAAATTGAATTCCCTTTTCAACCTTCTGATTTCACTTAAAAAGTTATATATAGTTACAAAGGGGAACTATTGTATTCTGAGACATAATTTTTTTTAAAAGTAAGTCTTTAAATATTCTGTCTGTCATTTCTGTAAGTTAGCGGAGCCCGATCAATATGTTGCATCCAAAAAGAGCACGTCAATTATTGTTTTAAAACAGAAAGGCAATAAATTTGAGCAAGTTTTCTGTCGTGGGTATAATTTATAGATATGTTTTTTTATGAGCATACAGATAGAAAGAATATATATTTTACTTACACACACACACACACACACATATATATATATATATATACAGTCGAACCTCCATATATCGAACTTCCCTATGTCGAAATTTTCTATATATCGAACTCTTAGCAAATCTCCATGTTCATTACATAGAAAAACTGTTTCTATATATCGAAATAATCTCTATATATCGAAATTTTTTTCATGACATATTGGGAGATTTTGTTCCACTTTAGAATAATATCTCCCAATTTTTGACGTTTGAAACAATACTTCGTGGACTTCAATTCGTGGAAAATATTCCCTGATGAAGTTTATAATGGACTGAATAAATGCGAGCATTTCTTTGATGAACTTTCCGCAAAACTAGCTGTTCGGCAAGATATTCATAGTTTTTTTTAAAGAATGTAACTGTGATCACTGTAACCACTGTCTGGATTATTGTTTTTTTAAAGGTATATAATACTCAATAAATCTTTCACATTAATTCATTTTTTAGTTATTAACTTTCATTTAATGTGATTCGCATATAAATTGGAAATGGAGTTTCGTATACGAAAATTAGCTTTAATTTTAATGTTTTAGGAGAATTATGATAAAACTAAGATCAATTCTATATATCGAAATTTCCATATATCGAATTTTTTTCTGGCATTTTGCTACTTCGATATATGGAGGTTCGACTGTATATATATATATATATATATATATATATATATATATATATATATATATATTACAAACATATATGCTCATTCATGCATTAAAACACAATGTTATGAAAACAATATTTATTTTTAGCCAGTAGAATGAATGCATTTACAATAGTTTATTTACGTTTACAGTCAGAAGAGCAAATTTCAAGAGTTTAATGATGCTTTTCAAATCTTAATATAGGTAATCTTAGCTCGGAGTAGCCTTGTGGTAGCGAGCTGGCTTTCGATGCTGTGTTTTGCTCGGATCGAACCCAGACATGTGCCATTAAATACCACCGTGTCTAAGCCGGTTATGGGTACGTTAAATCCGTAAACTGGAAAATTCCTCTATTAGGTAAGAGATGATGGGACAGTGTACGATACCCCAGATATCGCTCCAAAGGGTTCTCGGACAAAATTGAGGTCCCAAGTAGCTAAGACAGACTCCGACCCTTGTGGTGCTATATAAACCGGAGACACATACTTCAGCCCGAAGCCTATAGAAACCTGGTCTGGAACTTCCAGCCAGGGTTTTTTAGCAACAACAACAACACATATCAATGTATTACAAAGTCTAACATAAACTAAAATTAAAAATAGTTCACACCTACTTATGCCCTCTTATTTTAAAAAATGAAAGGGAATGTTACTCAGAATATCCTACACGAAACATTATATATATAATAGCCGTTGTCTCTGTATAACACTTCCGGGCTGTACTCATCTTTCAATTGAAGCCCTCAGTAAACAAATAGCCGGTTAGGCTTAATTTCAATTTCAGATGTGGATCAGAATTTTTTCTTACCTAAAAACTAATATCTTCTCCATCAAATCACGTTTGTTCAGTCTATTTTTCTATAAAACATTCAGAACTAAAAAAAATTGGTTGCTTTTAGCTGTATATTTAACAGTTGCTTAACTTTTGCGGTGAATTCTGAAAGTAAACAAACTTGAATGTGAATGATTCAAGTATCTCAAGTATTCATATCGCGTAGTGAGCTGTAAAAAACTGGATGGCAGTATACTATTCCAATCGCATGAAAAACTAAATAAATAAAAAATAATGAAAGGGTTTGCTTTTTCAAGGTGTCGATTAAATGCAATATTGTTAGATAATTCGGGATATTTTTTAACTTTCGTATACTTTTTCCATTATGACGTCATTATTAGTATTATGACGTCAAAATGAAGGGTTACCTTCGAGTATGTATAATAATTATATAACTAAAACTCGTGTGTGAAACACTCTAGGATCTAAAGCTTTTGATCTTATTATTTTGATAAAAAAGCAAGAAGCATTATGAGATAAAATAACAATGCCTCTACAATTCAGTGCATTTCCTTAAACTCAACAATTTTATGTATTATAAATATTATAGGAGATGTTTAAAAGTACAGTTCAATAACTACCTGAAAGGGAATGCGATGCCAGTAAACACCGTAGTTTGTATAACGGATTATGGAGTGCAAAATTCACCAATTTTATACTCTGAAAATGCACTGCACTTACGACGCTTATATAAATGTCTCGGCTGTAGAATAAATTTCTGAACTTGGAAAACTTTATCCTTATTAATGATCAAAAAAGAGGACAATTGCTCTACAGTGAAAAATTCTGGATGTATGGTGCGTTTTAAAATAACTTCAAGGAAAAATGACGTCACGTTTAACTTTTTCACCTGAAAAAGGATCACAGTTATGCACTAAATGCAGTCATTTATAAAATTAACTAAAATACAACAGTAAAAACTGTTCTCTGGATAGATTCAGATAAACAGTAACATGCACACATCTGCTCTGTATGTCTTCTTCCAAATTATTTACAAATGTAGAGCTTACGATAGATAATTTAATAACTGATTTTGTAAACAATAAGACACACAGCCTTGAAACAAGAAAAATAGTCATTTTTTGTTAAACATTACTGGTCATTAATTCATTTTATTTCATCATTCTCTCTGGGTACAAGAAAACTGACTTGAATGTAATTTTTTTTTACGTACGAAATGTATTTTCTTTAGAATGGGAAATACACATGAACTTGTTAAAATCCTCTTCACCCAAAGACCATACTTTATTTAAGAAAAACACGAAATATTCCTTTTCTACATTAAAGCTATTATGAACTTGAATTTTAGACGGATTTTACCGATGCCTACTTGCCAAGTTTTTGAGACGTAATATTTCATCTTTAAAAACGTCTGAAATTTGACCATCTCAGACGCAATTATACCTCAATATCGAGAGCAAAAATCCATTTTAAAGTGTCCTCAAGCTGAAAGAAAGAAATGGAAAAATTAGTATATAATTTTATAGGGTTAAGTTTTAATCAAAGATAGCGTAAATAGTGAATTTTCATTTCCAAATGCTTCCTGTTTACAAGTACTTGTTTGAGAAGCATTAACTAAATTAATTGTGAAATTTAATAATTGAAAATTTAATGTATTTACAAAATGCTCTTTTCTGCCTTCCTTTTTTGAATGCATCAGTAAAGATCAAGTTTTCAAATACTAAAATTCAAGAGAACTCCCATGAACTAAAATGTAGAAGGAACTGGACCGCGTAGTACGACAGAAAATGTTACATTATTTTTAATCTCATTTCCTTTAAGTAATTTTATTTTTAATTCGATACATTTTCGAAAATTGAAACGATTTCGGTGATTTCTGTGTTTACTGACGAAATTCAATCTTTTCAATTGCCAGTGAGGTGGAAGGTTTCAAATGCGCGGGCTTGAATTATTTTCTATTTCGATAAATTTCAGCTGAAAACTGAAAGAAAATGTTTCTCTTGATAAAAGTTTGAGCGCTACAGAAAAAAACATTAGTAAATGCATGCTTAAATCTCTGAAACTTACGATCAAAAGTATATCGTCGCTTTATTTCGCAAGTATTTTATTACAACTAATTTTATTAAATGTGAAATAAAATTCTTTTTCTGTACAGTAGTAAACTTTAATCTGTAGGTATTACAACGACATATATTTCATTAATACTGTTCTAATGGATTAAGTCCTAGTTCACAATTCCATTAGAATATTAATAGCTTTCATATTTCAAATCTTGCCTGTTAGAGGGGTTAAGCTAATTTTATAAAAGCATGACATCATAAACAAAAGAACAGATTTTGCTGATAGAAGAATGGATATCTTCTATATTCACAGAGCCATGGAAGAGTTACACTAACAGTCGATGTTTGTTGATTGGAGTAAATTTATTCCCTAGTAACATACATTAATAATCTATAGATAATAAATAGTCAATAACTTCTCAAAGACATCATAAAGTAAAGAACAGATTTTAATGACAGAAGAATGGATATCTTCTTTTTTCACAGAGCCATGGATAAGTTACACTAACAGTCGATGTTCGTTGATTGGAGTAAATTTATTCCCCAGTAATATACATTTTAATAATCTATTGCTCATGAATAATCAATAACTTCTCAAAGACATCATAATCAATAACTTCTCAAAGACATCATAAACAGAAGAACAGATTTTGCTGATAGAAGAATGGATATCTTCTATATTCCCAGAATTATCGATAAGTTTCACTAACAGTCGATGTTTGTTGATTGGAGTAAATTTATTCCCAAGTAATATACATTAATAATCTATAGATAATAAATAATAATTAACTTCTCAAAGACATCATAAACAAAAGAATAAATTTTACTGATAGAAGAATGGATATCTTCTATATTCACAGAGCCATGGATAAGTTACACTAACAGTCGATGCTTGTTGATTGGAGTACATTTATTCCCTAGTAATATACATTAATAATCTATAGCTCATAAGTAATCAATAAATTCTCAAAGACACGTTCATATTTTATTTCAAGCTGAAGAGTCCGCTGACTACGACTAAATGTGTCCACAGTTGTATAGATGAAAGGATAATGCATGTCTCTTGCAGAGGTTATAATCTTGAAACTTTTAAGACTGAATCATTACTACCGAGATGTATGTATGTGAAAACTATTTAGTGATTTTTTTGTACAAAAAGCATTTGATTTAAATTTGACCACAATTTCTTTAATATTAAATCCTCCGGAAGCTGCGCACGACTGCTACTGCTTCTGTTGTAGTGAGAATGTTTTCGAGAAATACTATTCTTGAAGCTATTCAAACATGATTTAAGATTTGCAGAAGATGCCTTCCATGGTCTCAAAAAGGCTTTATTATTGTCTTAAAGAGGAAGAAAAATTTTAAGGATAAAATCCGATGTGTATCCCTGCACGTATACTCATTACTGTCTTAAATATTTTGGTTTGATGAAGTTTGTTGTAAGATTTAATATTCGGTCTCAGGCAGGGAGTTAATTTTAAAATGTAAATGCTTTTGTTGTTTTGAATCAACTAATCATCTTCATCCACTTTAAAATTAGACAAACTGAACATTCCATCAAAAAGTCCCAGTTTTATTATTTCTGAAGATTTTTTGGTAAATTTATGCCTTTTATTGGATACTATAATTTATGGATAATGATTCACTTTATTCCCAGTTACTACAGAAATTTTATCTCACAAGGTACAAAATTATCTAGCAAGGTACACATGCACTCGCAAGGTTTATTTGCAGTTTATGAACATTTTGTAATAATCCTCGTAATTAATTCATGTATAATGTATTCAATTATGAGAATTACTAAGGGAAACAATAAAAAAATTTTAGTCTCGAAACTTTTTATTTAGATTTTATGTAAGTTCTATAAAGAAATGCTAATCATTGAATGCATAAGTATTCGAAAATGTTTACTACGGGGATGCTTTAACTAATTTTTTGAGGCCGAAATCTTCATACCACATTCATATGCGCCAATATTGACTAAAATAATTAGTTTTCATTTATATTTGAGACATTTTTCAATGATGGGCAATAACGCTGCCATTATTTCAATCTACCTGGTTAATAGCTGTTTTATTAAACAGTAACATTTAATTGTGAAAAGAATAGTACTGCATCAGAGAAATAGTTACCAGTTATTTTTACATCATTTAAATTGAATGTAAACGAAATGTTATGAATTAACTTGATAAATTTGCATTAAGTAAGCATTAGGTGTGATTTTTTTCCTATCTAAACAGATTTTCAAAGAGAAAGCTCGTATGTATTGAAAAAATGTTCACTTGGGGAAATAAATTCAGTTAATGTTTTATCACTGCTTATATTAATTTAATGTAGAGTATTATCGCACTTTTTATTTAAAACAGTAAATATCTAGATAAATAAATTTTCATTTTTATGTATATCATGCACAGTTTTATGTAAAATTCTCATTTACATTGTATCTGGTAGTCCCTCTACTGCTTGAAAAATTTTGTATCATAATATATATCTTGTTTTAAAAGATAAATATTTCCTTTTTAATGTCAAAATGTTATATTCTTTTATTATCTGACTTCTATAAAATATTAAAGATGAATAAATAATGTTTTATAATATATAATTCAGTAAAAGAGGAATTAAATTATTCTACAGTACTAGCGTTTAGATAACACAAACTATTACAATAGAGAAAAAAGTTGTGTAAAGACAATGCTGGTAAAATGAAATATTTTTGAAAAATTTCAAATGTGTAGTTTTCTCCCTAAATTTAATTTATTCCCTAAATTTATAGCAACAAAGAAATGTGTTATATCTAGTTACTTGACTCATAGCATGATAATATCTATCAGATCTTAAAAATTGACAACATTCCCAGATTCTAGAAACAATTTATGATACTCACTATCTCTAAGCTGATGGGTTGTTTTGTAAAATTTTTCTTTATAAATTTTCTGCTTCTCATTGTAATGTACATCGGACAAACTAACTAGATACATTAAGTAGTTATTCCATAAAATGAAGTGTTAAAATCAAGAATATGGGTATCTCTATTAAAAAATTTACTGATAAATGATTACGGTATTCATTTTCTACAATATTTTAAATAGGACTGTTTTACTTAAGGTTGTAATAAAAATATGTTTTTAAATCATCTTTATATAAACAAAAGATGCAACTCATGAAGCAAAGTAAGTTGTACATCAAACACAATGTTTTTAGACAAAGCAAACAAACAGAATATTCTGACATTATTTCTATCTCTGTAACATTTGGTTAAATAATACAAGTAACTGGTCAATATTTTTATTTCGTTAATTTTTATTCTAGTAATCAGTGTAATCCGTATCCTATATTCATTGTACCGATAAGAACAATTAGATATTAAAAATCTGGGTTTAAATAAATGTGAAAGTTCCTAAGACCTACCGAAATACGAAAGGGAACTTTTCAGGACTTAACAGAATTTCACTTATGAGCCATAAATTCGTTTACGAGCTTTTATTAGATGACCTCTTTTGTTCGAGAAAAAATAAATAGCTTTGTTTCAAGCTTTGTAATGTTCATACTTTGCTGGAAGAAATATGGCAGGGCTTAGATAACTTGCGACTGAATTTATCTCCTCATATACATCATCATAAAATTATACCCTTGTGGTAGCCACTTAAGAATGGTCATTTAGTTTTCTAATAAAGAGATCTGTTTATATTTATTGAGCGAAAAAAATCAGTATTGCTGAATAGAGTTGTATTTGGTTTTAAAATACTTCTAATATTAATGATTGCATTTTCGAAAACAAATTTCTTAGGTTAAGTTATAATGTAATTTAGAATTGTAAGAGTTAAAGATACGATTGATAGAAAATACTAACATATTTTACGATGCAAGTACCGAACACTTTTCATAATAGTATAATGAATTTGGGGGATATCATAGAAATATCATTGAAATCCATTATAACTATTGTGAGACGCCAGATGTCCCATTATTTAAAAAAATTTGGATTTATTAAAACCGAAAAAAGGGCTTTATGATTTTTAAAAACAATTATTACAAAAGTAAGGTGATTTAAAAATGTTCAATACGTTGTGGAGGTTAATTTTCCTATGGGACAACTAAATAATGTATTAGAAATAAGCAGTTATTAGTTAGACATCATGTTTTACATAATGCACACATCTATCATTCTAAATATAATGGGTTATTGGCCAATAGATTATATACCTACATATTTTAGTAGAACGTAATCTGTTTTATTTTATGTTGCAAAAATTGATATTATTATTATACATTGAAAATTCTATTTCGTTTTAAAGGAAATATTGTTTTCTAAAATAAAATTAGATGCATTTTTGAAAGAGAATTTATGCATAGAGAATGGAAAGTTTAGACGAATTTAGTTGGTGCAATAAAAAAAATAAGGAAGAAAGCCGCAGATTAAATAGTTGATGTTTGTAAAAATTCCTAAAATTAAATGGAACTGTAGATGTATTTAAAGGAGGCATTTTTAGCACCAGTTTTAAATATTGTACATCAAGAATTTATCCTATAAGTCGCTCCTACCGCTATCGTTAGATAGCCTTTTTTATTGTTGGTTCTTACATTTCTGGATTACATAAAAGTGTAAAAGTGCTAAATGACAACGAAGAAATTGTATTTTATAAAAATTTTCCTGTAAAAGGATTTGTTTTTATTTTTGGGGTGCCTTTGAGAGTATTGAAAATCCCCATATGCGTCCTCTTACAGGTACATAAAAGCATGATGATAAATTGCAAAACTCCTTGTATTGATCACTATAACTACTGAATAAAAATTCAGTTTTCCAAATTATGTAATATTATTTAGGAAAATATAAGCCATGGGTATATTAATTATATTTATTAAAGTATACGGATATATCGGTATCGCATTAAGTGCATAGGAATAAACAAAATGGAGGGTCCTAGGTAACCTAGTGGTAGCTCGTCGGCTTCCAGTGACTAGGGTGATTGGTTCTTATCCGGACAAGCGTCATTAAATACCTTCGTGTCTAGGCGAGATATAGGCACGTTACATCCGGAGACGGGAAAGTCCCACTCTGTAGTTAGAGGGGGGTGGGAGAGGGTACGATCCCCCCCCAGATGTCGCCCCTTAGGGTGCTCCGTCAAAATTTAGGTGGCACTTAGCTAAGATGGATTCCGACCCTTGTGGTGCTGTTGTAAAACGGATCCGCACTCCTCAGCTCGCAACGCCTATATGGTCTGGAATGTATACCTGGTCTGGAAACCTTCTGGCAATGCTTCTGGCCAGGGGGATTTGACAACAACAACAACAAACAAAATGGAAATGTTAACAGTAAAAATAAAACCAGCTTCAGTGGAATAATTACACAATTACACTCAAAGTAGACCTCAAGAAAAAAAAATCATGTGTAAGGTATACACAAGATTCGATTCACAAGAATCGAACATTTGAGTGAATGAATTAAAGAAGGTGCTTGAGATATGCTAATTTCGGTATACGCGATTAGTATAAATATCATACAGCGTCATTAATGAAAAAGTTTGTTAGGGTTGAAAAGGGTTGTTAGGGTTGTTGTTAAGGTTGACAGATAAGCGAGAGGGAGCTACGAGGCTATGCAGCTCGAGTGCTATCCTGCGCTAGTGCTTAGGGGGCCCAAAGTTTACGTGGCAGAATTGCTGGTTGACTTACTGTTCGTGAGTATTGAAAAATATATTGTTCTTGAAAGCTGTATTTATATATCTGTACAAGTAGTACGTATGAATCTTGTTGTTAAAAGCAAAGCCTACATGTGCAAGAAACATTAACATTGTCAATAAACATTGTTTCATGTATAAACTGTGTTGTATCAAATTCAAATAGAGTACCACTTCAAATTATATACACCCAAGTCTGGGTAGCAGTGAGTTATTTACTCTATACATGATATTCATCACATTTGAAAATATAACATACTCTCAAAAATCGTAAGCTAGTAAGCTTATCATATATAATTCTTGAATACTTTCACTTTCCTGTTTCATTTTGAATCTGCAGTTTTTTTAGTTTCTCTTTGTTCTTAATGACTGGTGCTATTGAAAGAGCAAGGGGAAAACAGAAGCAGAAATTTTTAAGCTAGAGTCTCTTTGATACGATGTCGGTTATTCTACGAGGTCATCCCAGTTTTTGCTGCTAAACAGATGGAAAAATGATTTTATATTATTCCTTTATCATGTTTAATGTATTTTTTCTTGATGAGAGCTTACAATGCATAGAAGTTTTCTCTAAAATAAATTTTCTAAATCATATTTACAAACACGATTCATAACATTTTAAAGTATTAATATTTGGAAGTGATATAGTATTTTCTTTGGAACATATATAGTCGTAAAATGTAACAAGAATTCAGATTTGTTTTCTAAAATTTTACTGTCTTTATAACAATTCATTTTTGACCAATTGATCTAAAAAAAATTCTTTAGCTCTAGCCCATGAAACGTATAGTTTTTAATACAGCTTGACAAATTTATGTATAAATAAATGTCCAGTGTACTTTCTATTTTTTGTTTTTTAGAAGAACTGATTCAGAAGGAATTTCTGCATTGAAAAAACTAATATTAACAAAAGAATGATAAATCATTAAGCACCAGTCTGTGAAACACTTGATGTCTAAGCGTATATCCATCTATATAGCTTACATACAAAATCAATATTACACTTCTCAGAATAGTTATTAATGCAGTAATATAGTTACAAGAGTAGCCTAAACATGGTACAAAGTATTGCATTTAAATTACATCATTAGGCTTTATCGTATAAAATTATAACATAAAACATCGATTGTTGTTGCAGTTGTTCTTTGGAAAGCTCGTTTAATAAGTTTGCAGTAATTGCTTTTTCGTGTATTCGTTATAATAGATTTTACATACATATATAAGAGACTACGTTCAAATATAACAACAAAGGTTCATTTAGAATTAAATATTTGTAGCTTACAAAAGAATATATGGAACAGAATTGACAAAAGGTCGACGACCATGGATATGTATATCGAAATAGGTTTCGTTGGCAGACCACTTCTTTAAAAGTATTTACATTAACGAAATATCTCCGGAGCTAATTTTAACTGCTTTCAAACATAGTAGATAACGGACCTCAAGGAATACCAGAAAAATAAAAGAACTTTCTCTCTGTAGGTAGGGAAGCAAGCTTGATTAATGATTCTCTAAAGCATGATGAAATAGTAGAATAAGAGCAATTTTATTTCAAAATAAATTCCAATCAAAAGCAAGTAATATTCCTGTAATTCATTAAGGAGAAGACACAAAAATTCAATGCTCCATATCTAATAGATTCGAATTATAAACAAACCCCAATGAAAAAAATGTGTATTTATCAATGACCTATCTGAAGTTTAAAATTTGCATTTATTTTGTTGCAGAACATATATAAACTTGTCAACATTTCGTAAAACTCAGAAGTCCCTTAGATTATAAAAAATGATAGCAGCAGTGCGTTATTTTTTCATATAATATTATAATGAAATAAAACATTTATTATTTTGACATTTATGCTATTTCTATAAGAAATACACATGAATGTGAGGCTGTAAAGAAAATATGGCTTTATATTTTATATAATTTTAAATATTAAGTTGAAATAATTCAAAAAACGGAAAATTTTATTTCATAGTACGTTTGAATTTTAAGCTTTTATTTACTCTTGCTGAACACTGAAAAACAACGAGCAAATATAAATATGAAAATAACTATATTTGCTCGGTAATTCCAAAATATTACGGCTATGCTTTCGCATATAAGCCTTTTCAAACTGAACACCAGCTCTGCGTAGCAATATATGCCAACTCAGCCGAGGGTTTATTTCCCTTGTTCGGTTTATGAATAGTATAGACGTGGGCGCCGAACAGACAGTACAAATCTGCCGACCATTTTGGGTAACCCGGGTCCCCTAACCTTTACGAAATGGAATTTCCATTTTTAATTTGCTCGGTTAACTGCACCAGTTTAAAATATTACAACATTAAAGCAAAAAGGACTGGAATATATATATATATATATATATATATATATATATAAACACAAAACTATAATCATGAATCGTATGCTTTGTAGTTTTAAAACCAATCTAGAGTTATTATGTTCAAGATTTTATGCAAATATTCTGCAAATACGAAATATTGGAGTTAAATAATACTTTTAAATCCTTAATGCAGTTATTTATTTTTCATTCACTTCATTTAGACTCTTCTTTTTAATCAAAAAAATTTTAAGATTTATCTGATCACAAATCTTTTGCTAGATTTTATAAAAAATCTAACAATACATCACAGTCTATAAACACACTCTAGATACAAACACTGCATTCAACCAAAAATAGTGCATTTGGTGGAATTTTTATCTATAACAGTCTTCATATTAATAAGAAGTTATTTAATAACCTCACTCTCCCTAAAACGTTGAAATTAAAATAATCGAATTTTACCCGTAGTTTATTGAATGTGCTACAAAAGATTAAATTCCTGATCCATTTTAATTTTCTCATCGATGAGCAATTAATAGAAAATTAAATAAGAGTTCTTCAGTTTTGAGATCCGGTTAGGGGGAGTAAAAAGCCCACACATGTTTTACATGTCAAGTTATAGGGACCCTCCTTCTTTCAGTTTTCTATTAACATGCGTCTGGAATAGTGACAAGCCACCTGTCACAAACAACATTTCTCGCGCCAATGCTTTTTCCGGAGAAGGCTGTACGAGAAATACTTGGAGCATAAAATTACTGAAAAGCAACGTTTTCTAATTCGCGAATAGATAACGTCATAGAAGCAAAGTTAAATCTATATTTCTCACAGTTTTCTACTTAAAACAATTTATATGTCTGAAATATCTAAATATTCCCTTTTAAGAGCTTTCAGAGCATAAAAATTACTATACTTCTGAATTTATTTTTTTTTATTTATAAATGCATATTTATGTGTAAATAAATAAATAAATATATATATATATATATATCCCTTATATTATGGTAAGATGAAAAATCTTTTTTTCCGATTTTCGATTATGGGTACTGTGAAAAAGATGCCATTGGTGGCACTAAGTTGACACAAAAAATTTTAGATTTTTAGGACAATACCTTTATTTGACGCAAATGTCTTGAAGTTTTGATAAAACGCTAATTTTGGATATTTTTTAGCAAATTTTTCAAGATGTCAAATTTAATTTGTTTTGGTTGTAATTACTTGCATAGTCATGTTTATTGGGCCGAATGCCTATGTACTTTGAAAATGTACACCTTTGACCTTGTTTTGCGGTCGGGACCAACGGGAAACAACCCAGAACTCACCATGAGGAGGTTACTGTACTGCGAGATCTATGCACCCACAAACTGGATGTGGTATTCAGAATGTGTACCGTTTTAAGATACCAAGTCCTTCTTTGAAATTAATTTTGTCATTCTTTTTCGTGATTGCAACTTTGCTCCGATTCCTTCATTCCCACATATCAATGATGCAGCTACCGTCAAAATTTTAACGGTTCTTTCCACAGCCTGGGAGGGACATAAAACCTGACTAATGATTCATCTAACATGGATTCTGAATTTATGTTGTCTTGTATTTTCTAGGATGAAAGACTTTTGGTGATTGAAGGCTCGCTGATTTCGGTGGAGACCCAGTCGATGCAATCATACTGCTGAAGATCATACTACTCGTTGCCTTAAAGTTCAGCTTTGAAACTTGGAACTCTCGCACTCTGTTGGTATTTTTCTTCTTTGAATTGCGTTATATTTTAATTCTTCTCCATGCTAATCTTCTAATCTTGGTTATCGTCAGCTGGCATTGCTACCAGAAAATTATCGGGATGGGCATAGTATCCATAAGTTTGGGCCACTGAGTGCACTGTTTCTTTAGCTCATCCAGGAGAAAAGTTGAGAGTTGAGTAATCTGCCCCACATTTCTATGTCCGTCTGCGCAACCAGGCCGTTTCCTTAAGCCAAATCATATTGGGTCATAAACTCGTATCACGTACTGCCCGAAATCTGTCAAAGTTTTGTCAATATTCGAAGTATTTAAGTACAAGCGTAAAATTCTACATGCGGTTGTGATCCATCTCGATTGCACAATTGGCCCCGGCTTTCTGTTTTGAAGTCCTCATGAGCACCGTGCAGTTGAAACCGCTTCATAAATATCAAATACATACTTTTGATCTGGGCTCAAATCATCTATATATTGCATTTCTGATGTCCCAACGACAGGAATAGGCTCAAACGAAACAACCCGTAGATTTTTGCACCCCATTAGTCTATCTCCAATTGGTTCCTCCGTCTAATGGGAGCTCGTTCGTATGAAGAATACAAACCAAATGTTTCAGTTCTATTCCTAATTTGTCCTCAAGACAGGCAATTCGGCAGTTCCTTTTTCCTGTATTAACAGCGATGCCAATTGCTACCAGTTCAGAAATATCCACTTTGCTCTTGGCTTAAAAAACTATGTAATGATTTTTCTATTTCTTCGCCAAGACCGGAACGACGTGTCAAATGCGCCAAATATTCCGAACCAGGTATCGACGACACCGTTATATAGTCTTCGTCTTTCTCTAGGCGATGCCACTTGTCCCCTTTTTTTCTATGAAGATTTTTATCTTTCCTACCATCAAAGAGTGTGCTTTAAATTTTTCTTCCTTAAAGGTCTTTTTCATATTGTATCTTCATTAGTTTCATCCAGAAACTGTAATAAAACACCATCCCACCTCCACTCCACCACTCTTCTCCTTCCGGACTTGCTGTGAAGACGTGCTGCGGTCCGCCCGCCCACCCGCCCCCCCCAAAAAAAAATAAATAAAAAATCGACGCATTTAAAATAACAAATAAAGGAAAATCATGGAACATAAAAATTCAACAGAGGGAAACCGGTGGAAGATTCAAACAAAACTTATTACTTTTGCCAACTTACACGTGAAAAGACTACAAAAACAGGCTAATTTAGAAAGTACACACAAATTAAATAATACATAATCGGAGCTTATTTAGGCATTTCGCATACTAAACATGACTATACAAGTAAATACTACCAAAATAAATTAAATTTAACATCTTAAAAATTTTTGCCAAAAAAGTTCTAAAAATCAGCCTATTATCAAAACTTCAATACGTTTGCGGCAAATCAAGGAGCTGTCCTAAAAATCTCAAATTTTTTGTGTCAACTTAGTGCCGTGTGTGTGTGTGTGTGATTGTGTGTGCATGCTCGTTAGTGTATATTAGTATTAAGTATATAAAAATTTATATTCTAGCAAAATCAAAATAATTAAAAATGAAGATTAATATTCTTTTGCCAGAGTATGTCTCTATTGAAAAGTTTTTTTTTCACTGAGTAAATTAGAATGTTGTTAAAAACAGATAAAGAAAAATGTGAATATAGTCAGAAAGAAATCAAAACGTTAACATTTTCAATATATTTACTAGGGAACTTTTTTTTTCTTACATTGAAATCTTCATGCAACATACGTACTTTATCCTGTTATTGACAAGATTTCAATATTTTTTATACGCTTGCTATCGTGCACTATATTTTTCTTTTAACATCACGCAAACCAATTTTGAGCAAATCTTTTGCTTTCAGAGATGTTCTCAGGTTTGGCGTTTTTCCGATACGAAATATGTTTCCTGCTTTGCTTTTTTGCTTAGAAACGAGACATTTTGGAAAGTATCTTTCTTTTCTTGAAGCTTCACTGAAGTGCGATAATGTTTCTCTGTTCATAATATCGTCATTTTCAGATCTAGCGTTAGACATCCAATACTACTTTGTTCAGTTTATTTTTAAATTTTCTCAGTTAAGACATCATCGATCTCCCACGAAATAAATTTCTATATTTTAAAATGCGTAGTTTTACATCTTCAGATAAATGTAACATATTTTTCAGGCCCGTTAGTTTTACGTATTCTGCACTATACTTGCACACTTTTGCATCACTCTTGGTACACAGTTTTAGAGAAAGATTGATAATTCCGTATCGTATTTTTCTTCAAAATCGCAAACAAAATTTGCCGTTTATGAAAATTATAAACCGTCAATTCAATAAATATTCACCTTAAATTTCAAACCTTCGTTAAATAAAGGGTCAAATTTTCCGTTATGATAGAAAATAAGATATAAATTTAGAGGTTCACGAGTCAATTTATAAAGGAAAACATGCGGCGAAAAGTTTTGTACCTGATATTAGGATGTTTGATTCTTCACGTTATAATAAGATATACGTATTGCATGATTCTACCATTAATCGATGAAGGTTATTCAAGAAACTTAATAGTAAATTATTTCTCACATTTTAAGTTCAGAGGTACATATAGTGTTTCGATGTTATCATGTATTCTTACGACAATACTGCATCATTTTCCTTGTTTTTGTAACACCTGGAAAATACTGAGCTATTCTAGAAAAGAAGGTATAAGACCTTGTTGGATCTGCATACTCCATTAACAATGTTGACGTAGAACAGGTTCTTTTAACCATTCGCTACAGTGCAAAAATCCTCCCTCTCGGAATTCTACTATCGAATAGCCTGTTAATCAAGGACGATTTTTAGTAACTCCCCCGTTACAGTTCTGACTTCAGGTAAAAGTTATTGAGGAGATTCAAAATATTAATTTAGGGCGGTACCCAAAGTTGATATTTAAAATATCACCATATCAGCATATATGAATGTTTCCTCCTTTTTAAAATCGACGGGGTTTACTGGAAACTGAGCTAGGAACATCTTGTTTTTTAACTGCACGTACTGACTACTACATATGCTCTCCCAGCAGCAATTGCTCACCTGAATATCAATTCCTCTTATCACTTATTTGCACCTCTCCTTTACTTGTACGTTTTATGTCATTTTGACCGAGAGTAACACGATACAGATGGTTAGAAAAGATTTATCTGAAAACTCTGCTCTAAACTCTAGAGGGGCCCGAGGCAAACGAGTTGTTAGCTCGTTAGAATTTGGACGGATGGAACTCACTTCGAATCTTTACAAGGACCATTTAAAGCCTTCCATCATCTCAGCTACTGAATATTACAGCAAACTCTTAAAAGTATCTTAAAAGTATGGTTGTATTATTAAAATCATACTATTAAACAACAAATTACGGTAGGAAAAGGGAAGATATTAAATATTTTTATACAGAAGGTTTTGTAGCATTCACAAGATATTACGTAGAAAAATGCGCACTCGGAAGTCTTAATTTCAATTGAAAAGGCATTTGTCCGGAGACATTCGAACTATCTACCGTGGTGATTTCTTGGCTACTTTTTATCTAGGACCACGAAACAAGGGAATCAACATTCCTCCATGGTCCCTCCGCGAATTTTCCGAACACTCCTGGTAGACTCGTACCCTCCTCCCACATAGAAGGAATTTATGGGCTACGGATTTAATATGCCTATACTCGGCGTAGACCAGAAGGCTTTATTGGTCCTTGTAAATATTCAAATTGAGTTCATCCGCCCGAATTCTAAGGAGCTAACATCTAGTTTGCCTCGGCTCCTCTACAGTTTATAGCACAGTTTTAAGATAAATCTTTTTTAACCTTCTGTATCGTCATACTCTTGGTCAAAATGACGTAACTCGTTTCACAAGTAAATGAGAGATACAGATAAGTGATAAGAGGAATTAATATTCAGTTGAGCAATTGCTGCTGGAAGATAACTTACGATGACGTCTTTCAGCTGGCATATTTAGATATTGTATTTACGTGAGGCGTATCTATGAAGGTGGAGACTGTATAAAATGATATTGTGTATTTTTTAAAAGCCTGCTATATACCAAATACGTACATTACTTTATATTTGAATCAGCTGAATGCTCTGAATATCTAAATCTCGTAAATCGCTCGGCAAGAGTTATATCGTATAAAGTTATTTATATTATATAAAATATCAAGGAATAAATTTTATCGTCGATTTCCGCATTTGTTGAATTTTTAAAATCTGAAAATATTTGAGAATATTTTTGCATTTACCTTAAGACCTGTTCTGTATAGTTATGTTAAATGTAGATAGATGCTCAAAATTCGAGTTGAAGGGAGTAAAGACAAAATTAGATGGTATAGACATAAGTAGTGAATTTTCTTGCCCAGTTTTATAACAGAAAAGCGTTTGCCATATATATTGTACATTGGAAAGGTGAGAATTTATTCCAAATTTTAGGCCTCTGCCATAAAAAAACTATTTGATACATCCGTAAGGTATACACAAGATTCGATTCACAAGAATCGAACTTTTGAGTGAATGAATTAAAGAAGCTGCTTGAGATATGCTAATTTCGGGATACGCGCTTGGTATAAATACCAAGGAGATTGATTAAAATAAAAGGTTGTTAAAGTTTATAGATAAGCGAGGGGGAGCTACGAGGTAAGCAGTTCCAGGTGTTAACCGGCGCTTGTGCTTAGCAGGCCCAAAGTTTACGTGGCAGAACTGATGGTTTGACTCTCTGCTGGTTTGTGAGTATAGCAAAGTGTATTTTTATTGAATGCTAATATATATATTCCGTACAAGTAGTACGTATGCTTATTGCTGTAAAAGCAAGTTCTATATGTGCAACGAATTCAATAAACATTGTTTCACGTATAAACTGTGTTTGTATCAAATTCATTTAGAGTGCCACTTCAAATTATATACACCCAAGTCTGGGTAGAAGTGAGCTATTTTCTCGATACATCTATGCATGCTGAAAGTCTGGATTACAGGAAAAGATGAAAATAAAGTTATTGTCTGAAGTGTGGAATTGCCTTCAATAATGGTAAAGCTACTGTAAGACTAATGCTTCTAGACGAAGAAATGTCAACGACTTTTGAAGCTCAATCTCGCAGTGTTCAATTTATTCGCTACAGAAAACATGAAGCACAGCTTTAACAATAGCCTTCAAAGCATTTGCGATCGATTCTTTCATTACTTATTTTTATCTTAAGAAGAGTTTGCCACAAATTTTCAACATATAGGGGACAATTCAAAAGCCTCTAAAACATAGTATCTTAAAGCTTTTAAGTCCTGAACTAGAAGACAAAATAATTCGACGCAAACATTTTTGAAGCTGGAAGTAGATAATGGGAAGCTTAAAGCATTCAATTGTGTGTTGATTTCCTAACAGCTGATTAACTTACGATTGATTAATCCATTTCCGGATAAGTTTAAATATTTTGGTGCTTCAAATAATATACTTGCGATTAGCATTAAGTAACTTATTAAGTTTTATTTTTGTAGAAATTATTAGTTTTCTTATAAAACTTATTATCGTGAGCTGATGATTTCTTTTCTTATTATTTAAGAATATATCTCTCCCAAAATTAAAATTTCATGGTAATATGTTATGAAAATTGTAAAATATAACTATGATGAGATGTAAAATGCCCATGCAGATACATAGTTACTGATAAAAATCCTCCAATAAAATTAAATATATATATTTCTTAGCCACGACTAAAGTACTTCTGCTTTCATATGAAAACTATTCCTCTTTGATTCAAAAATAGATGAATTTAGGAAGAACATTCTACAATAGAAAGAAACTATGTTCATAGCATGTACACAAAAAATTATTTTACTTCCTAAATGTAATTATCCCCAGTGTTTAACAATTAATTGAAATTATCAGTTTATGTTCGGTAGTTAATCAAATGTTATATGACAAATCAATAAATCTTTTTAAAAATCTCCTTTAGACGATAAATTTTTCTCATTTTTGCAGATTTCTGTGTCAAAGACTATAATTTTAATATATTTTAAATACTTGGAAAACATCCTCTCAAACTTAATTCAGCCTTCTTTCATTCCTCTTGCATAAAATGCATTAGTCGAATTCTTGGAATATGGTTTAAAGAAAAGTAATATTAGATAAGTATTACCCATTAATTACATTTTTTTCTATTTCGTATCTTATCATAAATAAAATTATTTGAAAGATCTTTACATGTTTCCATGGAAACGACATTATTATATAGCAGAAATGTTTCCGAGCACAAATGAAGCAGATATGGATGAGTAAAATTATAAAAATTATTCGTAAAGATTTCTATTAAATAAGGCAGAAAAAGATCTGTGTTACAATACACGGACAACTGAAGAAGCTCTGCATATACATGCATTTAAAGAGGTGGCAAGTCATCTGTCACAAACAATATTTCGCGCTAGGCTGAGCGTTTCGAGGGAAGATGGTGGAATGTCTGAAGCAGAAAATTATTAAAAATGAGATCTGCTCATGCATACTTTATTAAAGATATTGAGCTTACTTACTATTCGCATTTTATCGGAATTACATCGGTACATAAAACCGATTGTTTAAATAGCTGTAATGTAAGGCAGCATTATTCTTAAAAATAAAGGATAGTATCTTTATTATATAAAGCATAAAACGAAATACATTTTTACTATATATATAAATTTCTCTGAATTGTTTCGTAAAATCCTCATCACTTGAGTCATATATTTACTTTAATGTTTGATCTTGGAATTTTATAAGCATGTCAAATATTTTTATTTTTGTTTTTGGAAGAGCAATGATTTAGAAATAAATTTCTTTCCAGCCAATTCTTAAAAGGTATTGTATACGCACTTATTATCTAGTATTATTTTAACTTCATATCAAGATTATTTAATTAATTTTTTCTTTTGATACGTTAAAAGTGCATTCTTTTACAACCGTGCTAATGCACTGATAGTATTCATTATGCAACTACTTAATCGATGTTAGATGCATAAAACAATTATGTAAAACTGGGTTTTTTTCTGTTCTCTTACGACAGAGAAATAAGACTGTTTGTGAGTTTTCAAGAATAGTCTCAAGTAATACAATAATTTATCGGAACATTTCCCTGATCTCTCTTGCGTTGTCTCTTTTGTTGTCGGTTAAATTATTTAAAAAGTCTAAACAATTTCATTTTAATAAATCTTGAGAAACAATCAGTATTAATAGAAAACATTTTAGTCAAAGGATCTGAAAGGTTTGATTTTAGTTACTTCATAACATTAAAAGAATTAGATAATATCAGAAATAATCGATGAATGCACTTTGTAGGGACTAAGGGGGATCTTTTCAGCAAGTCATATTATAACCATTCATTTCATTCCTCTTGCATAAAATGCATTAGTCGAGCAATGTGATTAAGAACAATGCAAATGTTATTTTCAATAAGTTAACTAGGCTCCCAAACAATTCTTTTTGGCGAGACTACAATCTCAATCAAGAACCTATTTTGATATCCCAAAGGGGGTTTCACTCAATGCGTCCAAGATATTGACCGTTACCAATTAATTTGCAATGCTCCTATTGATCTACTCTCTTCTGCTAACCCCTTGTAATACATGGACCTTGATGTAAGATTGGACCTAAATCAGAAAACTAAAAAGTCAGACTTTAGCCCTGAAGCACTTCGTGCTATTACTCTTGATACTAACCACGATCGCTATCCTACATATGAATGGCTGCATATCTACACGGATGGTATCCTTTTGGACTTCTCCCAAGGAGCTGGTGCTGGTATTTTCTGTGAACTTTTTTGCTTTTATCTGCCAGTTGGAAACTTCTCAACCCATTTCGATTGAGAACTGGAATCAATATTTTCTGCACTTCAGCAGCTTTCCATTCGATAGAATTCTTTTGAGAGGGTTGTGATCCTCTCCGATTCAACATCCACCCTTCAGGCTCTGTCTTCTAATCAACAGAGAAAAACCCTTCGCGTCCTGCAGTGTAGATCTCTTCTCGAGAGAATTCAACACAAAGTGTGTTTCCAGTGGATGCCCTCCCACTGTGGTGTCGAAGGAAATGAGAAAGCTGACTTTTGTGCAAAGAGAGGGTGCAATATAATTAAGAAATTAAACAGAAATGTTCCCTTTCATTCTTCAAAACTAGAAATAAATAGTCTTTAGGCATCCCTTCTCTACAGAGGCTGCTCCCTCTTGCCATGCTATGCCATGGAATGTTCTCAGCCCCCAATTCCCATTATGTTCCTGATACTCCTCATGGGCTGCCACTTTTGAACTTTTGACTGGGCACGATTACCTCCGTGTCCATCTCTTTCGTTTTAAAATTGTCAACTCACCTGTCTGTATTTTATGTTCAACCGGATAAGATATGACTGTTGCGCACATAAACGAATGCCGTGCATTATCTTATTGTAATTGTGTTGTAGAAAAATATTGGAGAGCACGAAGCCTTATGACCTGAGAGTCAACAGGCTGGTATTTGATACATAAAATATTATATAGTAATAAATCTATTATAAGTACATATACATTTGTTTTAAAGAAACTGGTGCTGTACCTCTGTAGATTGCTTTGTTTTATTTAAAATATGAAATTAATTTAAAGTAAACCTTGGTTGTAGTTCCTTTATAGATATTTAATTTGTTGTGTGTAGTGGTTATTAAATCAATTATTGCTCTTGTATTAAATAATCATTTGATATTAGCAGGAAATGTACAAAAACATTCAAATAATTGTACGTTTAAATTAATATACTTTTCAACTTCTGTGGACATATAGAATAGACTGTATTTTTTTTGGATTGAAATAGTCTTCAAGGTGTTAGAAATCAAGAGGAATATTTTGATGCCATTCGTCTATTAGATAAATTCGCCTTTGTTACTAACATGTGAGAAGCGCTGTCTGGCAGCTGGTACTTATTTAAGTTTTTCTCATTTAAATTTATCGACTACTATGGTGATGTATAACATAATATCCTGGTCACGTTCAGTAAAGCCTTATGGGATCACATGCTTAGGATATTTATCCAGATTTCTGAGGAGAATGATCCTGTTGAAACGTTGCTTGCTCTGTAACAAAAATGCCTGTTAACCTAGTATAAAGGTGTTCACTTTTAATTAAAAGCAGATGTATTATTCAGCGATTTTTTTCAATACAAGCGAGAAGGGCGAGAAACCATAACAAAACCACTACACTCTGGTGAGTGTTTCCAGTGAAACCCCGTTCTATTTGGCACTTTTCACTAAAAAAGTTTGAACTTAGGTTGTAAGGACTACGGGGAGTAGACCATAAGGTCTGCTGCCTGTAATTTTTTGATTTCTTTATGATGTACTTTTACAGAAGTGATCAAAAGCTTATGGAAAGTAGCCCGCCTAAACTCGATTATCAGTTATTTCCAGTTCAGAGGTATATTCAAATCGGGCCTGGATGACCGGTGTTGAGATATTAGCACAACTGTTTAGCTGTACATATTAAAATTTCTAACATCACAGTTCAGTAATCATTTGACGCTCCACTATTGCGTTTAGAGCTTTCCTTGTTGCTTGTCATGGGGACAAACAAAAGCAATTTCGTCTGTACTGGTCACAAATTCAATGACTACCCTCGCTTTAGCCTTCAGATGCCATTCAGGATCACTAAGTATTGACCTTATTTTCTTTCTGCCATGTAAATATACCGTGGTAGGTATTCAACTGACATTAGACAATAGATTCCAGAGTCATCATAGCTTTCCGAGTTACCTCCGCTAGAAACCAAAGGTCTAAGGACACAGATAAAACTTTCGACGAAAGATCAAAGGCTTAGTATCATACTTTTCTTAAATAGATCAAAAACATTATGAATACACATACATTGGAATATTGTCTGGGGTTTGTGGGTCGCGGATGCAGCATTGCAACTTTCATTAAAGTGACTTGATAACTCAGTGTTTTCATTATTTTCGCCCATTAACCAATTGGTTCTAAACGGTGTCTCGGAACATTTTAAAATCTAGATGCTAGGTAAAGTTTTCGCGGAATATGTCCCTTTTTCTTCCTTAAAATAGTTTCTTTCCCAATATATTAGAGGGGGAAATAACAATCCCATAATATGGCTACTAGTGTGTAGAATTATTTACCAAGTACTCCTTTGGAACTTTTAAATAAATTTCTGGGATGCAAAATTTTTTTACGTTTCAAAGTACGAGTTGTTTGAATTTTTTTATTTCTATGTAACATGTTAACTTTTAAGCCTTGAATGTTAGAAATATCTCCCGACACGTGGAAAGAAACAAAACTCTAAAAATACTTGAAGTAAAACCAACTAAATGCTTTGATATCATGATATGAATGCTAATCGGCAACTTTCATTCTTTTCGTGTGCTTTTATGCAGATTATTAATAGCTCATTTTACATTTTATTTTACAAATATTTCTTGTGCTTTATTATACAGGTAATCATTCATTTTGATTATTTCCCTGACACAGAAGAATCTTTCGGCCTTGAAGAACATTATTATAAATTCTTTTGTAAGGATTATACGTAGAAAATTTCATACACCTTAATATATAGTCAATTATAATGTTGAATTGGGATTTTTGTCCCCTCTAAAAACTTTTATCTGATTTTTAAAAATAATTTGTAATTAAGCTTAAAATAAAAATGTATTCATATAATGTTATAATTAAATCAATATTATAAACCAGTAGTTTACTATAACTCAAAGCTCTGAATAACAGAGCCCTTGGAAAATTGCTATGAAGCGGTTTCTTTGGAAAAAAAAATTTTCGAACAAAGCATTATGTCGAACCCGTTAAAAAACTGACTCCCAGAATCACTTTGAAACACCAACAGCATTTTTTATTGTATTTCTAGCAAAAGAGGTAAGCGATATCACTTAGGGTTTCATTCGTTTTCTGATGAGATGCAGATCATAGAACTTCTGATCTACGAAAAATATATTTCCCGATAATAAAAAAATCGTGACTGGAAAGTTTATGCGACATAAAACATTGTTTTCAGCTGAAACATAGCTGAAAACAAAGCGCGTTTTTTAAATGGTGGCTAAATATTCCTTTCATCGCATCTTTACGCTACATACGTGCTTTATCCAACTTTTGATACTACCTTTTGAGTTTTATATGTATAACGTTCTTATTCTAATGTATCGGTATTTTCTATTACTATCACGCAAAGCAATTTTGAGCAAATCCTTTGCTTTTACAGTTTCCCCCTCCCACACGTTTGGCGTTTCTCCGATACGAGCGATATATACTCAGCTTTTTCTCTTTGGAAATGAAATAGGCTGAAGAGCGTCTTTCTCCCAAGCTTCAGATAGTAAGATAACACACACTTTTCTATTTTTCCTACTTTTCTGTCTATAACATCAATAAAAACTTTGCCTACAGCTCTTATAGTTTCCAAGTTATATCTAAATATATGGGAAAAGAAAAAGGAAAAGAATAGAGTCTAGTTGTTTTGAGTGTTCTGAAATATTGTGCGCATCCTTGTTTGAAATTTCTATAAAATACTGTATTTTGGTTACATAGAATATATTTCTATGCGTATTTTTACTAATATTGTCAGAGATTGTAAAACTGAAGAGCATGTAGTTTCCTTTGCTAAATTGATCTCACAAATTAACTTATGAAAAAAACCTTATAATTAAAGTCATAATATGAAAATTTCAACTTATGTAAAAGGTGCTCATATTTCTGTTTTTTTTCGATCAACAGTAGGGAGTAAATGAAAATATTTCGGTATTTTTAAATGGGAGTATTTTAGTCTTTTATGAATACAGTTTGTGCTAAATGATATATATATATATATATATATATACAGTGGAATCTCGATCTATCGTTTTACAAGGGACCGATTGAAATGAACGATAAATGCGGGAAAACGATAGGTGCGGAAACATAACAAAGCAATATGATCGTTGGGACTGGATAAAATGAATAACACATACGGAAAAACGATGGATCCGAAAACGATGGATCGAGATTCCACTGTATATATATATATATATATGTAATGAAATAAGATCAGATTACAGAACTATTAGAAAAAGAAATTTATTTCCGAGTGGCTAAGCGGACATCTGATCTAGTTGAAAGCCAACACCCGAGTGATTCCCGGGGTTTGAGTATAGAGGTATCTGCGGTTGAGGAATTTGCTGACCAAAGATGTTTTTTGCAAGCTGCATCAGTTGTGCAGGACGATTGCCTTATTTGGGCATAGACAGTGTGGCTTGCCCAGGGATTGCTGACGCTATGAAAAATATTCCTGGGTTCTTGAAAACAGAATTTGGTAATGCCATCTTAAACATGGGAAGGGAAGAGAATTTACAGGGGATCAACTTAAATTTTATATCTTTCATATCCCCCCAGTTTAAAAACGTTGTCTATCCGGGTGGAGGCTCTCATACATAACATAAAAAAATAAACTACAAAATATTACAATTATACAGAATATAACAGAAGATTACAAAAATATCTGGCAAAGTCCACAATGGTTCCTCCAGATAACAGGTCCATGCGGTTTCCCTACTATCCTTCATCTTATTTGCTTCGTATGCACTTTACCATAATTACAGTATAAGTTCAAAATATAAGACTGGTATTCGAAATATAAGACGATAACATAAATTCTATGACTACATGACATATTATCTTGATATATTTGATATGAATAAAACACAATATAAATATTTACACTACCTGGAAACTATCTCTTAACACTGTCCACATATTGTATTATTAGTTCTCACATTATATTATATTAATGACATTGTTTATATCACAATCAAAATTTACTGTATTATATTTTTTAACTTTCTTGAGTACTCTCATATTCATTACAATTCTCTATTCGTGCAAAATTACAATATTATAAATTTTTACATTCATTCCATATCAATATCTCTTCTTTTTCTTCACAGTACTGTTATATTAAAAAAAAACAACTTCATTACATCAAAATTCGTTTCATTAGCAATACATATTTTACCTTTAACATACCTTACTTCTTATACACAAATCACATCTCTCTCAAACAACCGTGTATCCTCACGTTTGCTGAGGAATGCTGACTTTGAAGTTGGAAAGGAGGTTAAAACAAATTCCTCCCACCACTTCAAAAGAAAATTTTTGTGGATGAACAAATGTAGGTAAATGGATTCAGTTTCTCAACCGTAGTTGTTCTCAAAGAAAAACCCCAAAAACCAAAAATAAAATTTTTCCGAATGAAAAAAAAAAGTTTCGAGTTCTGTGGCCATCACAACCCGACAATTTTATTAAAAAAATTAGAAAAATAAAAACAAAACAAGAACAACTCAACTGAGGAAAAGAATGCATCATGACATTAAATTAAATATTATAAAATTCAAAATTCACCTTGATAATTACAAAATTCAAAATAAACTTCACATGATCAGTCTATACCATTTTTAGTTGTCCTTAAAAAGTAGTTGTAGATTCGGAGACTCACAATATTGGCAGTCCATTGATGGGAGTCCATCAGTATCCTCTGGTTTCTGTTCGCTTGGGTTTTTAATATCATTTAACTGAAAATTCTCTCTAGGACGGAAAAATCGAAGGCGAGTAGAATGTACAATCTCAGTGGGAGTTTTATAAAGAGCATTGGGTTTATCAATTTCAAAAAGAACATCTGAACATTTTTTAGAATAGTATAAGGGCCTGAATACGGTGGGGCAAGTTTTCGGGTATTTGGATATTGAAATTCTTCATATAAAACTAAATCTCCGACTTTAAATATAACTTGTTGAAATCTTCTGTCATATCTTATTTTATTCGACTGATAATATTGTCTAGTTCTTTCTTGTGCAATTTTTCTAGCTTCTTCTATAGGAGGGTATATCTCATTATCTTGGAAAGAAATTTTATAAGGCAATTCGCCATACATTAAATAAATTGGGGGAAATCCAGTTACCGAATGAGGGGTATTATTATATTCTTGTGTGACAGAGTCTAAGATTTTTGTCCATGGCACATTACTAGGGCTATTACTAACTTTACATTTTAATCTAGTTACTATGGTTTGGTTAACTCTCTCGACCTTTCCGTTCGTCTGCGGTCTATGAGCAGATGTCAAGAGCTGTGTAACATTATTATGTCTGAGAAAATGTTTAAACTTTGATGAGGTAAAGGCGGAATTCCTATCACTTAAAATTTTCTCGGGTACATGATTTTGAAAAATAGAATTCAAACAATTTATATAGGTTTCCGTGGTGGCACTTTTAGAGGGAAATGTCCAGATGTACCTAGTGGCATGATCAACTACAATGTGTAAATATTTCTTAGTAGAATTATAATAACTTAAACCACCTACAGTATCAATTGATAATAGTTCAAAAGGTTTTTCACACAGAGGAAGAGATTGCATAAAACCATATTTTTTCTGATGAGACTTCTTGTTTACTTGACAAGTTTCACAATGTTTAACATAATTTCCAACATCATTAATTATCTTAGTCCAATAATATTGAGGTGAAATAATTCTTAACATTGAAGCTATTCCTGGATGACCAAATTTTTCATGTACTTTCTCTATTAATTTAATTCTTAACGTTTTTGGTACTACAATTTTGATTAAACCTTGTCTTTTTACTACTACAATATTATCCTTATTAAAACATCTGGGTGCTGTTATATTTTCTAACATTTGAAAATGGATGATTTCCTTTATCTCTAACAAGGGTTCTGGAGGGGTTGTAGTTATATTAAAAGCAATTGGGTTTCTTGTTAACATGTCAGCTTCAACATTAGTTGTACCTTTCTTATATTTTATGTCGAAATCATACATAGAAATTTTTAGAGACCATCTGAAAAGTCTACCTGTAGGATTTTTAAAAGTTTTAAGCCAAACTAAGCTGTGATGATCTGTATGTACAGTAAAATGTGACCCATGAAGGTAGCAATGGAATTTATCAAGACTATCAATTATGGACAAACATTCTAATTCCGTTATCGTATAATTAATTTCATATGGTCTAAGTCGTCGGGAGTGATATGCAATTGGATGTTGAGTTCCATCAGGATGTTCTTGTTTTACTATGGAGGCTATGGCTTCTTTTGACGCATCAACATAGACATGGCAAGGATAATTTGAATTATAAAGGGCCAAAATGGGTTTTGAGATTAAACTATCTTTAAGTTTTTGAAAAGCTTGTTGACATTCAGGCGTCCATGCCCATTTCTGGTCTTTCTTTAAAAGGTTATTTAAGGGAATTCTAATTTTAGCGTAATCAGGAATAAATTTATGATATACGTTAATGGTGCCTAGAAATCTTTGTAAATCTTTAACGTTCCTTGGGGCCAATAATTTTTTATTGTTTCTACATTAGTATTATTTGGGCTGTATGATCCATGCTTAACTTCATAGCCAAGAAAATCAATAGTATCTTTAGCAAAATGACATTTCGATTTTTTAAGTTTAATATTTTCCTTTTCACAAATTTCAAAAATGGTCTTTAAGTGCTGAATATGTTGTTCTAATGTCTCTGAGAAAATAATTATATCGTCAAAATAATTTAGAGCAAAGTTAACTTGATATTTATGAAGTATACGCCTAATTGTTCTTTGGAATATTGCGGGAGCATTCTTAAATCCAAACGGCAGTCTGGTAAATTGGTACAAGCCATAGTTAGAAGTGAAAGCAAGCTTTTCAGCTTCCTCTTCCTCTAATTTCAGGTGCCAATACCCACTACATAGATCTAACGTAGAAAATACCTTAGCATTGGTCAATTTGTCTAGAACACTGTCTATTCTGGGAATGGGTTCACAATCGGTTTTTGTAATTTGGTTAATTTTCCTATAGTCAATACATAGTCGAGTCCTAGCATTATCTTCTTTCTTAAATGCGAGAGTAATAGGTGAACTATATTGGCTATAACTAGGTTTAATAATTTTAGCTTTTAACAAGGCATCTAATTGTTTCTTTATCTCTGCGTCATCTCTAGGCGACGTTCTGTATGGTCTTTGACTTATAGGAAGTTCTGAGGTTAAGACTACTTTTGGCGATTCTAATTTAATTTCTCCCACATCAAACTTATTCTTAGCAAAAACATGATCAAATTTTTGAATTAAATTGTCAATATCACACTTATCATTATTACAAGAAATCACATTACATAAATCATTATTATTACTTAAAAATGCAGATACTTTTTCATTATTTCCATGACCACTTTTCTTATTAGGATTATTATTATGACAGCTGGTACAATTATTATGACAGGATTATTATTATGACAGCTGGTACAATTATTATGGATTATTATTATGACAGCTGGTTCAAGAACCCAGGAATATTATTATGACAGCTGGTACAATTAAAATGCTTAAGTAATTTATTATCCTGAAAAATTTCTCTAGTTTTAAAATTAATAGTGACATTAAAGAGTCCAATAGCATGACCAGATAATATAACATATGGTAATTGTACATTAGGTAAGTAATAAAATTTTAATGTTTCAATTTTTTCACCCAATTTTAACGGAAGCATTATATACTGACTTACCTGGACGTTTCGTCCCACAGCTGTAATGTTAATGTTGCAATTTTTGAAATTTAGTTGGTGATTTTTATTTAATGTGGATCCTGGTAAAATATTTAGAGTTGAGCCTGAATCGAATAAAATCTGGACTTTCTGTCCACACAACAGGCTCTCTACTACTGGCACTCAGTCACTGTCGTTGGTTCTCACATTAAAGTTTTTATTATGATTCTGCATTGTCATTCTTGGCTGAAAGGAAGGTGCACTGGTGTTGAACCCTGGTCTGGGACGTTGCTGGAAACGGGGCGGATAAAAATTATTCCTCGGTCTCCACTCCTGGTGTTGAAGATCAAAATTTGGCCGAAACTGTCGGTAATTTCCTGGGTGTTGTTGGAAGCGTGGACTCCAGGCTGGAGGTCTATGGAAAACTGGTAGCTTGGGGGTATAAAAAGTCCTTTCCTCTGACTTTTGCTTATCCAATAGTTTTAACATGTTTTTTAGTTCATCACAATTTTTTGTCGAACGAAGTTGGAGATCTACTTCTGGGCGTGCGTTTATTCCTTTTATGATGTAAAATTTTTGCTCTTCCGAGGTCATCGCTGCTTTCGAAGCTATTTGCTGGATAGTGTAGTAATACGCTTCGTAAGTTTCTTCCCTTCCTTTTTTCCGTCTTAACAATTGCTGATGTATTTCGGCCTTACTTATCTCCGTCTTAAATTCTTTAAGCAGTTCTGTTTTTAATTCTTCGAAGTTTTTAAACAGGGGTTTGGATTGAAGAAATAGTTCCACATTTCCGGTACACAGCTTGCGAAAGAATATAATTTTTTGTATAGGATTTAATGTTAACAGTTCAGAAACCTGCTCATATTCTGCGATGTAATTTTCGATTGGCACTTCATTTGAATAGGGCTTAATAAACACATTTACATCGGAAAAGCGGACGTGAGATGGCTCGTTATTTTCACCGGTTAAGTCCACGGTTTGATTCAAAATCGGATTTTCCCCTTTCTTCATTGCCTGTTCAAAACTAGGTCACCGAACAGCGTAAATCCACCAAGGTCAGTAATACAGTAATCCACTTCTGCTCGCTGCTATTTTCGACGCACGAAAGGGCGAATTAAGTTTTACGACGGGTGCTGGTAAAATTAATTAAAACTCCGTTTACATATTGAAATAAAAATTTTAAAACTGGTATCCTCACTGCAGGAAATCCTGCCGGCTATAAATTCTGTAATGAAATAAGATCAGATTACAGAACTATTAGAAAAAGAAATTTATTTCCGAGTGGCTAAGCGGACATCTGATCTAGTTGAAAGCCAACACCCGAGTGATTCCCGGGGTTTGAGTATAGAGGTATCTGCGGTTGAAGAATTTGCTGACCAAAGATGTTTTTTGCAAGCTGCATCAGTTGTGCAGGACGATTGCCTTATTTGGGCATAGACAGTGTGGCTTGCCCAGGGATTGCTGACGCTATGAAAAATATTCCTGGGTTCTTGAAAACAGAATTTGGTAATGCCATCTTAAACATGGGAAGGGAAGAGAATTTACAGGGGATCAACTTAAATTTTATATCTTTCATATATATATATATAGGTGGTTAGCAAAATAATGGAAATACCTATCAATATTAGTGGTGTTTGTGAATGTGCTTCGTATTCCTGAAAAAACAAATCCGGCCGCCGGTATTTTTTATAGAATATAATATATTTATTATTCTACTGTCAGGTAGCAGAAATGGAGCTAAGGGCATCGTGCTTTTGGGGGCATAGCGTAAGATGTCAAATCTTGCAGATTTTACAGAAAGGGCAAAGTGTTGGAGCGCGTCTAATTCGGGTATCTGTAACAGCAACCCACAGGGTAAAAGGTGCTTTTCGAGATGTGGTATCGAAAGTCATGACAGCATACATAGTGCATGGAAACACATCCTCTGTGAAACAGAAAAGAGGATGACAGGGAGAGCTGAGTCAAAGAGTCGGACGAGGTACTGAAATGGATTGTGACATGAAAAACTAAAATATCTGCAACCAAATTTACCGCGTAACTCAATCTGCATCTCCATGTTCCAGTATCAACCATTACAGCTTTGAGGGGACTTCATAAACAAAACACTTACGGAAGAGTGGCAATTCCCGAGCCACTTCTAACAGATGTCAATGTAAAACATCCTTCACAATGGTGTCACAAGTGCAAATCCTGGTCGAGTAATATGTCGAAAAATGGCATTTGGTCCGACGAATCATTGTTCACATTGTTCCTCGCAACAGGAATAGCATATGCAGTGAGTACACCTACATAAGTGTAATATTCTCATGTCAACTGTCAGTCATGGAGGCAGATCTATCAGGGTTTGGGATGGCATCTCATGGTTTTCTTCATGCCCTATTGTAACCCTAAAAGAGAGATTGACTTGGAAGAACTATGTCGAAATTTTGGCTCACCAGGTCCATCCTATGGAGCAAACATTGTTTCCTGCAGGAGATGGCGTTCTCCAGGAGTATAATTCCCCAATACATATAGCTAAATGTATCAAGTAGGGACTTTAAGAGCATGAAAACGAAGTCAAACATTTTATCTGGAACTGAAAAACTCCCACGACTATATATCATCCAACCACTATGGTCTCTTTAAGCCGATAGAGTCAGAAATCGATATCCACCACCAGGATCTATAGAGGCACTTTCACGATTTTTCCCTGAAGAATGTTATGACATATCCTTAACCACTATTTATTTATATAATTCAATTCACAGGTGAATAAGGTGATATTGCATGGCAAATGTGATCCTGCGCCATATTAATAATTTTTTTATGATCTTCCTTCGTGTTTCCATTACTCTGATAATCACCTGTCTATGTATATATATATATATATATATATATATATATATATATATATATATATATATATATATATATATATATATATATATATATATATATATATATATATATATATATATATATATATATATTATATATATATATATATATATATATATATATATATATATATATATATATATATATATATATATATATATATATATATATTATATATATATATATATATATATATATATATATATATATATATATATATTATATATATATATATATATATATATATATATATATATATATATTTATATATATATATATATATATATATATATATATATATATATATATATATATATATATATATATATACATATATATATATATATATATATACACTTGCTTTGACGACACTTGCTTTGACGAAGCACTTGCTTTGACGACATACACCCCTACACAGTGGAATTCGTTGGTTACTGCATATGAGATCCCATATAGGTGTGCAAATATTGCCCCTTAAGACGCGATAGCACACACATACATACATACATGTATGCAGTTATTAGCCTGACCGGGACAGGAGATGCACCCACTATTTTCAGTATCCCGAACCGATATTCTAACGTTCAAACAATGCCTTTATGTAATTGCAGCGCCTTATAAACCTTACATTTTTCTCCATTAAAACACAGATCGAGTAGCTATAAATCTCAGTTTAAAGTCAACCAAACCCCATTCAAAGCCTCTGCAACGGCCATATTTCTCCCATTTGTTTTTATTCATAATTTTACTTTGTTCGAAATTATGAATGAAAGATGGGAGAAATAATATCTATCAAGTGCTGTGGTAGAAATGAAACCATTTTTATATAGCGAAACGATATTCTAAATATTGATTCGCCTTACCATTTATTTGATTATACTTACAGAATAAACCTAAAGGAAAATTAAAATTGTAAGTAGAAAATTATAGTTTAAAAATATCTTGTGAATTAATTTAACGTAAGAGAAAATAATTTAAGGCAAAAACATAATAAAGATTCTATACACTTTCTTATGTTTTTGTCCTGGCAATGATAAATAAGTTTTGTAACTCGCTTATAAAGATATAAATTTAAGAAAAAAAGCAAGCTGCTATTTTGAATTAAATCTAAATTCCTGTAGCATGAAAAAAAAACGAAAAAAAAGCTTTAAGAATATGTTAATTACTTAAACGGATAAAAATCTTAACGATTATTTATAATAATTTGTGAAACATACGATTAAGTGTTATTCCCTCATTATATGTGAAAACAATTACGAGTTAACTAAAATATAAGCATTTCGTCAACAGTTCGACCGTGGCACCAAAGCTCCATAAGAAAATGCTATAAATAAAAGAATAAGACATATTATGGTGCGATTGACACCACGTTATTAGTTTATATGGCAAAACGAAATATAAGAAGTAAGAAAGGGTGAGTTTTGGTTTAAGAAAAATCTGAAGCCATACCATTATCAAATGAAGCAAGAACAAGATACAAGAATTTTCCCGTAAATATCGATAATTTAAAAATACGTATTTGAATATAGAGATTAATACAGAATAGGCAGTGTAGTGCCAAAACGTGTATAATTTTGTAATTAATGGCTTTTAAAAATATTGTTGCCAAAATAAATATGTACCCCTCGTTGTTGAATAATTTAATTGCATTTCAAAGTCCTGATATTTATTTTCCTACTGATAACGTAAAAAGAATATAAAGCGAGAGGGAAAATGTTTAGAAACACTTTCTTTACTTAAGAATAATTATTATTTTTCTTCTCCCTTTCTTGTATCTGCCGTAGAAATCTTCCCTACAGCTCTGACAATCTAAGTGAAAGACATTCTCTAGACGATAGAAAGATATAAAAATCATTTCACCAGATTGAATGCAATCGCAGTCTAAAGAGAAAGTTTAGGGGGGAAATGTATTGATTTTGCATATAAATATTTTTATTTGAAGTAACATCAAGTCTGGGTTTACTTTCCCTGACCTTTAACTTAAATATACAGAGCTTCAGTTCAGTAGAAAGGTTGGACATTAGGGAGAAGTATATAATTAGTTTTAATGGGAATCGGACACAATATAAAATATGCTATAATTTGAAATGATTCTTCATTCAATGGGTATTATATAGTTTCTAAATTCATTTAATTATATAACTTAATGAAATATTTAATGCCTCAAGTTAAATCATGACGTAAACTTCGTGGAATATTTGATGACCTGGAAAAAAGAATGAACTTCAGTCGAAGAAAGGAAAAAATATTTAATGTTGGAAATAAGCTATAGCTGTATAACTATATGAATATTTCTATCCGAGGATGAAAGAAAATATCTCAAAATACAATCAGCAGTTAATTAAACAAAACAATTTTTTACTTGTAGTAAGATTAACCATACTTTACCAGTTAACTTTATACAAAAATGTAATATGTTTGCAATTTTTAAGGTCAATCTCACATTAAAACATTCGTAATTAATGCTTACGACCAAGAACTGCAGGTATATTTTGAATACATCAACATCAGTAACAAGGCATTATACCTCATAAAGGAACAACCCTCACAATACATATTTGAGTCAAAACAATTGCGAAAATTTTCCATTTAAGTACTATACATATGTAAGCCCGAAATTCCTGTTTTGTGTATAAATTACAGGAATTATAAATAGCTTAACACATTTTAATTCATTTTTGAAAAGAAAACACATTATTTATAATTATCATCATTAAAGAAACATTTACATTTTAACGAAGTTGCCTGTATATATTACATCTCTTTAATTACATTTATTGTGAACAATATTATATTATAAAGGAATTCATATACATTTATTTTGTGATGAAATTTGCATATGCACGGGAACGTTAGTTGCGTGTACGAACATCGTCCGTCATATATGACATGATTTATAAAAGAGGAAATATTGCTGCTTTACACGTTACATTTACTAATTTTCCTTTCCGAGATCTCTTAAATTCGAGACAAAAAATAGGCAATTTGCATTTATACCGCGAGTCTATATTGTGTGTAGTGACATTGACAAAAATGCAGAGCCTTTAGGTGTCAGTCTATCTTACATAAATATAAATGTGGCTATAAAACTTTCTTGAACAACGTAAATGTTACTCATTTGTGTATAGTATAATTCCGTTAGAGACATGTGTATCTGAGAAATATATTTCTTTCCGTCATTTAAACTAAACATAAATCTAAGCTACAAGTCCAGAATAAAATTATTCTTTCTCTCCATTTTGTTACAACATTATTATTTCTTACATATCTATCAATTTTAACGTTGAAAAAACTATTATGAAATTGTTGGAAAAAAGGATTGCATTAATAATTTTGATGGATTTCATGGCATTGTTTAGCAATTTGTATTTTATTTCTAATTTGCATATGATTATGTTGCAGCTAGATGGAACAATTGCATTATTCATGAAATACGTGTAGTTACACAGATAATTTGAAATTTAATAGTGTAGAGGCTAGTAGCTTTAGGAATGAAAAAAAGTTATTTATTGTAAATTACAAAATGTGGAAAACCACAATGTATTTATATAATGCGGTTTAGTTTAAAACACATTTATGTTCATAATTTGTTAAACAAATTACTTATCTTGATGTGTATAGAGCTATTTATGTAATATTTAAATGCCGTATACAAAAAATAATTAATAATAATCACTCGAAATCAGTAAACGCTTCAATAAAAAAACCGCTTCTATTTTATTATGTTCATTTTATAGGAGTTAGTAAATAAACCTGCAAGAAAAAAAAGTTTTGTTATATTAAATATATCAACCGTATTCATTACTTTGCATCTATCTTAAGGGCATCTATTTTCAATGAAATAATGATTTTTCTAGGGTAGACTTACGATAATCAGGCAGCTATCGTAGACAGCGAAGCATAGCGGTTTTCACATCGTTAAATTATTAAAATAATAAATATTTAAATGTTAACATCTATTAACTAAGGTAGTTAATTCAATTCTTAATCATATTCGTTATTCTAACCGTAGAAGTAATCTTTGAAAATATTGTATTTGATAATCAAATTTTGTATGAAATTTCAAAAGATGTATGAAATTACAAAGTATTTTATTTATATAAGTAATATAAGGGCTGTTTTTTATGTACTGTAGAAAGAAAGTACTTGTTAAATTATTTAGTGATTCCAGTATTTCAGAAAGGTATTCGGAAAATTGAACGTACGCAGAATTATTTAGTTCAGTTTAAGACGGAAACCAAAAATATATGATATTCCTTTAACTTGAATTATATGAGCGTAGAATAGAAAATTTTAAAGTTGTTTGAATTTAGGTACCTGAGCAATGGTGAATTCTTATTTTAGATCTAAAATTAAATAAATTCTTCCCATTTAAATACAGGATCATTAATAAATATTTAATTAAAGTCATTGCTTCAAGCGGACTTATTGGAATAGACATGTTGAGGAATTCATGGTAAGTGCGAAACCTAGGTTGACGGTGAGTGTTCAAGTGGGAGAAAATATATCTTTTTAAAAGACACTGTGCTACTATAAAATCGTTGTGTGATTATTGTGAAGATATGGGATAGTTTCAATAAAAAAAGAAATATTTTCTTTAACATAAAATGTAACTTTTTTATTTAGCTGTTATTTACAAAAAAAAAACAGAAGAAAGTTGGGGAGGAGCAGTCAAAATGATTCTTTAGGGGTACGTGGATTTAAGCATATGACAGGCATTTAATCAATGTATACAGAGACCTGATCGTTATCTGAAATAAATGTGATACACTTAATGAATGTTTATACAACAACGTAAATATTGTTCATGTTTTCATGTCGTTGACATCGGCACTCCTCTCATTCGACACAGCCGGTGGAATTGATGAGTTTTCCAGATGTGTTGCAGGTACATCAAAAGGAACTCTAATGTGAAAAAGTCTCCAAATAACATTCTTTTCTTCTCCCCGCAGTCAGCACGTATGTTGCAGATCAGCGACGGCATTCAATTAGCTAACAATGGAGTATGTCCCGGGCCAAATGAATTTCAGGTATTCTTCCAAAGGGTCGTCGCGGGCGGAAGTGACCCCCATCGGCCCCGGAAGTATAGAGTGTTCCAGCAATTTGTGGAGTCTTCTGGATTCTTCTGGAAAAATTGGTCGAAGTATAAAAGGACTCCCCTTCTTTGTCTAGACGACTTTTAGCTCATCGACTTGATAGACCGACATCGCTGGAGTGCGTCGGGTCTGTGACGGCGAAAAGCCTATTAATCTCTTGAGAGATTGCACGGGTTTGCTCTGGTTGGAACAGAGACCGTGGATAATGATATTTGGTTTGTGTTAGCCAGGGAAATGATTGTAATAAATAATGTTTTGTAAATATTAAGGTTTAATAAAACCTTTTTGTACATTTGTAAGCAAGTTTCCTTCTCGAATTATTCCGTTTCGTGTTTTAACTTGTTTCACCAAGTTTGTTTTAAGTCGCTATGGGCCATGTCTTCATAATGTGTACCTCCTTAACACGCTTTTGTCTTATTAATACTATCATTATTAATCTTATAATACCTAATATTTTTTAACACATTTAACTTTTGTTTTTTCCTAGACTTTTAAGCTCACGGTGTATGTGAAAATTAATACATTTTTAAAAGCAAATACTACACGAAGTAGATATTTTTAGCAGAAAAAGAGCAAATTGTAAGAATTTGAGACTGAATCATTTAAAGTGTCTTTTGATTATATTCTGAAACAAAGAGAGAGGAATTAGTAAGAATATGCGTATGTACATCGTTTGTTTAAAGCAAGATATAAAATATATTTGTTGTTAGAAAGCATTAGGTGCAGAACAACACTCAAAGCATGACCTGAAAGTAAAGTGATATAAATATTCTACACTATACAGAGCGACGTCTTTTGTTAGAATTTTCATTTTCCATACTAGAATAATAGATTAAGTGGATTAAGAGCTTATTTCCGTCTTGGCTTGGAGAAGGGACGTCGCTTCGACATCTTAGTAATGGTTAAGGTACGTGATTTCCATATGTTGTACGAAAGAAAACAGTCTTGTTTTTTGTTCACATTTAGTAAAGCCATATAAGTCTTATGGAAAATGACACGCGCTTTCTAGTGTCCTATATTTTATACTCCACTATTAGGTGTCTAAGTTTATAACTATCTCCACGTAATGATATTTTTCTGTTTCTACCTTCTTGGAAGAAAGTATATATCATGAAATGATCTATTGCGATGAAAATTCCATAGGCATAGAAACCATTTATATTGCTGATTTGTGCTGCAGGAAAATATATAATCTTATTCTGAAAGTTTATAACTTTTTTGCGTATATGGAAGAAAAAATGCTTAAAAGGAGACATTTAAAGTTAGAATGACACAAGAGGAATGTATACATCGTTTTTAAAATTTCAAGTAATAGTTTAAAACATTAGAAGAGGAAATTTACTCACAGAATATATTACTATATATATATATATATATATATATATATATATGAAGCATTACGAAATTCCAACGCATTCTATATATAAAATAACTTAAACATTTTCTCCGGGAATTAGGAAATACGTGTTTCACTCAAAACTATTAGCTGGAAGAGAATGCCCGAAAACGAAGGAAGGAAATATAAAACCGATATCTTAAAAGGGATATGAAAATTTTCTAATAATTACAAGTTAATATCCATGTATGTAATACACAATACAGAAATATGTACTATGATAAATAGTAGCTTTGCACTCACAGCTGTGTAATACTCTAATTTTTCCCAAATCTAGACATCTGCTATGTATGCTTATACGCCATAATGGGAAGTTAGAGATGTTAACAAACGCAGTATGTGATCCTCATAATAAACATAGTTTCAAATTATATTTAGAATTTATGGATATTATGTTTACAAATAAACCAATTTTCTTAAGCATTTTCAAAGTAATTCAGTCA